>JACM01015662.1:0-43069 GCA_000787095.1 Periophthalmodon schlosseri | reverse complement strand
AGTATGTAACTTTTTAGCCATAAATAGACTAAATTTAAAGCGTTTTTTGTTTTGGTTTTTTTTGGTTGTGTTTATTACACTGAAAAGCATTGGAAAACATGTGTCCTTATTAGGAGTGGGATTGCATCTCCACAAACCTGCATACTACTTGTTTCCTTTGGCTATAATGTTCCACGGTATGGCATAAAACATGGCTATCTCCATGGAGAATATTCAGAAGTATGGGTTTAACTTTCTATTTCCATGGAATCATTCAGGTGACATACCACCTCCAGAAAGTTACATACTGTACCCTTAAATAACTTTAGACATTCAGTAATTCAAGTTTAGTCTTCATTTGAACCCCATTTTAGTCCTTGCTCAGTGCCGGTTTTTGTAGTTATTTGTTTTTATTTAGTTATGCAGAAGACAAGTAAGGTAAACAACAAGGTAAAAATGAGACATGGCCACAAAAACAAAACCAACAATAAACACTACAATACAACACATAGTATATTACAAACAGAATACACAGGGAATGAATTAGTCACATATGCTTGGTTAATTGTACTTAATGATCAGATGTGGTTAGTATTTTTTTAGTACTTTTCTAGCAGCATACGGTTACTCCTGCATGAGTAATATTTGTATTGAAGTAACAGTACTCTCCACTGTGAGTCTACAAGTGATAAAATTATTTGAACATTTGTCTTTTTTGCAGCTCCTTCAGATGTGATTTAGTTTGAAAATACCAAATTTTGTCCTTTGTTATTCGACCTACAAATTACATTAACTTACATTACATTACATACAAACAATATAATAACTATTATTATTATTACAGTTACACTTACTTGAGTAGTACTTTTGCCAAATACCTTTTTACTCTTACTTGAGTACTTTCTTGGACCACTACTTTGTACTTCTAGTCGAGTAATATTATTTTGAAGTAATCTTACTATTACTTACATTTTTTTGGCTGCTCTACCCACCTCTGTTAATGATCCTTCACCTGGGTTTTATGTCTGCTGTGGTACATAGTGCAAAACATGTAACAATGGCCAAACTAGGCACTTGAGTCATATCAAAGTCTTTCTCTCCTCAGACAAAAAAGAACGGAGAAAGAAACGAAGGAGAAGTTCTTCCTCCTCCTCCTCCTCTTCCTCCTCCAGCTCCTCGTCTTCATCCAGCCCAGAGAAGAGGAGGAGGAAGAAACGCAAGCACAACAAACAGAAGAAAAAAAAGGACAAGAAAAAGAACAAGAACAAAGTGAAAAAGGAGAAGAAAAAGAAGAAGAAGAGGAAGAGTGGACCCTCCCCTGTGGTCAGTGGCCCCTCCCTTATGGTCAGCGGCCCTTCCCCTCTGGTCTGTGGCCCCTCCCCTTTGGTCGGTGGGCCCCTGGCTGGACCCTCTTCTCTGGAGGTGTGGCAGAGCGAAGACACTGCAGAGGATTTTGGACCAGGTTAGAATTTTCAGCTATTAGGAACATTCTATAATTTTGACTTGGAGTGGGACTAAAGACCTAAACTCCGCTCACAATCACATTTCAAATAGAGCTGCTAAACTGGGCAATACCTGGAGGACTAAAGGGGAGAGTGAGGGGGGAGGTATCCACACTTCAAACTCCGCCCCTGCAGCCAGGTGTTTGTAATCAGAAACACCTGACTGTAATCAGGGCAGTCTTGCATGATGTCACGTAGTTCTTGAAATTGCAGTGGCCACTAAAGGCAGGACATGCTCAGTGTTTTACAGTTTTTATAACATAATTGCTTCTTAACTAGTGCTCTGTCGGGTCCAACTTCGCATTAGTGTAAAAAGGCTGAACCAGAAGACACGTGTTTTTGCGACCTTAAACTAAACTTATGATAATCTAAACTTTTACATTATTGTTCAAAATGAAATATCGCCTTTATGGTCTTATAAATGATGAATAAATAATGGTAAATTATATATGAAATGTATAAAAGAAAACGAGTCAAGTTCATTTTCTTACAGGTATTACAAACACACCATCTATTGGTCAAACATATGTAATCAACCGTTACACTCCCACCATCACATTACTAGCAGTATGTGATCTTAAATAGAAGTCAACACAACATTAGCAGATATTACATATTACTCAGCTTCAAGTAAAAGAATAGTCTTATGAACTGATCTTTCTAAAACACTTTTGGTTACACGTGTCCCTTTCTTGGCTTGAGTAGTGTCACTGAGAAGAAACCTCATCTTTCTGACTTTGCCATTGGCTCTTGGGGTGACTTCTACGAATCTAGCAAGTTTCCATTGTTTTCTCTGAACACAATCATCTTGTAGTAGAATGATGTTGTTTACCTTGGCGTTTCTCCTGATCTTGTTCCACTTATGTCTCTCTTGCAGATTTAACAGATATTCTTTTCTCCATCTGATCCAAAATACGTTTGACAAATACTGTACTATTTTCCATCTTTTCTGCAGATAGAGATCTTCTTTGACAAAGTCTCCAGGCGGTGGTATGATCACTGAGGATTTCATTGTCAAAATGTAGTTGGGTGTCAGCGGCTCTGGTCCTACAGAGTCGTTGATACACTCTACGATCTCAAAACATCTCTTATTGTCTGAATCTGTCTCGCCCAGACACCTCCCATGTGACTGGAAGCAGGTGGGTTGAAGATGAAACTTATGCCCAGCTCTCTCTGTGCTTTCTCTTTAGTAGCTTGCGTCAAGTTTAGGAACTCGTTCTTCGTGCAACAAAATTAGTGCCTTGATTACAATGCAGTTGACTGACATTGCTACATAGGGAGATGAAACAATGGCGTGCATTGAGGAAACATTCCATACTGAGATCATCCAAGACTTCAGTATGAATAGCTCTGGAGCACATGCATGTAAACAAGAGTCCATACCTCTTTAGCTCTTTCCTTCCTTCTTTTATAAGGAATGGCCCGAAGCAATCCATACTGCTGCATTTGAATGGAGGGGTAGCTTCCATTCTTTCTGATGGCAGGGCGGACATCTTTTGTTCTTGACCACTCTTCCTGCACTTGACACACTTATATATGAATGATGACACTTCATTACTGCAGTTGACAATCCAAATGCCACTGGCGCGTATTTCATTGACTGTCATCCCTTGTGAATCTTTTCATGAAAGGACTTGATGAGTAGACGTGATGCGTGATGTTCCTTTGGAAGTATGGCTGGATGTTTGACATAAGGATGGAGTGACGCTCTTGTCAGTCTTCCTCCCACCCACAGGATGTTGCGGTTATCAAGGAATGGACTTAACAGATGAAGCTTGGAGTGAGAAACCTTGACTTCTTCCTTTTCTTTCAAAGACTTGATTTCCTCACTGAATGCTTCCCTTTGAACAGTGTGTATTATGAACTCCTCAGCTTCTTTTCTTTCTTTCAGCATACTACTTTTATTGGACATTTCCTGTGTTTTTTTTGCATACTTAACACGTCGCTTTAGTCTTGCTATTGCTTTAACAACTCTCTTCCAGTCAGAAAACTTTTGCAGCCAATCTCCAATACACTTTTCTTGTCCTGCTTTAACTGTAAAAACTTCACTTTGAGTTGCGGATCTTCAGAACCGATCTCTTTCACCTTTACATCTTCCCTTGGCAATTCCTTTTGCCATATGAGACAATGTATCGCCATTGACTTGGTTCTGTGCACGCTCTGATTTGCTATCCTGTCCTTTCCTAAAATGACACAGAACTCCTACTAGGGTGTTTGTGAGGTCCGGTCCTGTCAGGAGATGCTCATTCAGCGATGTATCTTGAAACCTTGCCTAGCAATCAAAAACAACTTGGATCTTATTTGGCTTCTAAGGATGGTATATGCCATGATGAGGGCTATACCAGGCTGGTTGTTTGCTTATCTCATCCTCTGGCACTTTTTCAGCATCAATTTTTGAGATGATGTCTTGCATGAATGCCACATAGTCGTTATAGTAGCGCTTATCTTTTCTTAAACGTCTTTCCAGGCACTTAAGCCTGTGTTCTACACAAAGCTTGTTGCTAGGCAAAACAGGTCTTTATTCCTTAAAGGATAGTTTTATGCCTTCCTTCACTTTAGACAGAAACATGAAGTCCATTTCCAACACCTTTATTAGCTCTGCTGGTGTCTATAAATTTGTTTCTGCTCACAAAGTGGACTTCATCTTTAATGTTTTTAGATGGCTCAACAGCTGGCAGGACTTGGTTTACAATAATACTATGACTCATTCCAATCTCATCTTCATACTCATTTTCAGAGTGGCTATAGCCAATAATGCTCCAACCAAGCAGAGACCTTTGTGCAAATGGTCGGTCTCTTTCACCACTGACCACTTCTAGAGGGAGTAGAGCTTGAGAACAGTTATATTCTATAGTAGTCCAACCTCACAATCATGTTTGACAGCCATTTCCTTTGATAAATGTTTTAGATGGGACCAGTTCTCTGCCGTTTTGTTTGTCAGAATGTGGGATCTGTATGGCAGGAATATACTCTCTGATATATGTTGTTGGCAAATTGATTCTTGTTTTAGAGTTCATGCCTCTTACTTGTAGATCCTTTAACTTGTGGCTGGACACAATCTTTGTTTTGGATGTTATTGTAGAAATCTTGAGCTTGACTGGCACAGATGTGGTATTGAGTGACTCAGCTGTATCGTTTAGGATGAAAGTCGTGTCGCTTTGAGCTTCAAGCAATGCATACACCAGCTTCTCTTTCTCTGGGTTGTCTAAAGTGGAGATATAGACTGGAATAACCGAGGAGGTACAACCTTTTGCTTTCTGTTACACAACTCTGAACAACAAGAACAAGAATCCAAGCAAGCCACGTCAAACAGACACATTTACTGTCTCTTTGTTAGTCTTTGGAAGTTCTTGATTAGTCTTTTGGTTTTGTTCCTTGTCTCTTTTCTCTGTCTTGGTGCAGACATGTTGGGTGTGACTTTTGGCATTTGTCAGATACTTCTGGAAGAACAGTTCTTGGAGTTATGGCCAGATTTAAGACAGCCAAAGCACAGTTTCTCAGACTGCACAAACTGTACTCTCTCTTCAACTGTTTCTCCATTAACTTTTGACATTTGTGATGTGTGTGACCAAGTTTCTTACAAAAGAGACATGCCATAATTGTCTTTTCATTACTGCTTGTACTCAGTGTTTTGGCACTAAGAACATGGCTTCTTCTTGACTTGTCTCTCATGAAATGCTTGTGGTCTTGGTCAGATGGCTTTATTGCTTGCAGTGAGGTGATAGGATTGCAGGCAATTCTCGCTTCTTTGTTCAGGAATTTGACAAAATGGCTGAAATCTGGGAACATTTTGTATTCATCTTGAAACTGTCACTGTTCTGTTCCAGCGTGCACTTAGCCAATCTGGTAGCTTTGCGGCTGTTCTCATATTTTCAACACAGTCATTTAATACTTGTAAACCTTACGTAGGGGCGAGGTCTGGAGTACACAGTGTGTACGTAGGGCATTGCTGACTCAACACTGCTCAGGAGGTCTACAAACTCATATAGGTCTTTGCTGTCCTTGGTTGTGATCTTTGGCCACAGCTGTATCTTGTCACAATAGAACTTGCCTATTACAAAAGGATTTCCAAATCTATCTTCAGTATGTGAAGTATTTCACAGGCTGCAAGATATACTGTGTCTGTTCCAACTAGAAAGTGACCTTCAGTAGCCTTCCTTGCTGAACCTCCAAGGTACTTCTTAAGAACAAGAGCTCTTCTTGTATTGGCAGGTTTTAACTGTCAACTAATGTCTGAAAGGACAGTTTCCAATCATTATACTGCAGTGGATCACCTGTGAAGACTGCAGGCTCTGAGATTGGGATTCTGTTAACAGTTATAGCTTCAGCAAGTGTTTTCACCAGGTCAATGGAGGCTACTTGTTCTGTAGGGGGAGTAGCTGTTTGAGCCACAAATGCTTGAAGAAGAGCTTGGTGGCTTGTAGGAGCTATGGCTTTGGAAGAAAAAAATGGTTTAGAATGCACATTTGGAAAACTTGGTGGTAGAAGGGAATGATCATCCTTTACTTGTGGGAGCAAGACAGGAGGCTTGTCTTCATCCTCATTGTTGATACTTTCAGCATAAACTTTTAGCCTTGCTTGTGTTGCATTATGCTTTTGCATCCCCTTTAATAGTTCCACTTCTTTTCTCATTTCCTCCAACTTTGCTTTTATTGTTGTGCTTTCTGTTAGAAACTGTGCTCTTTTCTTTGCATCCTCTACTTCAAGTTCTCTGATTTCTTCCTCGCATTGATGTTGTGTTTTCATAATTTTAATGACTTCTTCTGAGGCTGCTACATCAGCTGCAGCTTCTTGTCTTTGTTGTAATGTGCCTGTAGATGACCGCTTAGACACACTGGACATGGCCTTTGACTTGTAGGTAGAAGAGACACTGAAGAGACACTGCTTGAACTGCTATCGAACACTGACTCTGAGTCCGGCCAGGGAATGTCTTCTGGATTGCTATCTTGTTCGAGAAGGCTCTGCTCCTTAGCCATAGCAGCTTGACTAATAGCCCAGCACACATCACATTTTCTTCTTATCTCATCATACGTTTTGCAAATGTCTGTCTGAAATGTATCTATTACACTCACAGCTTCAGCGATTAGCTCAATGTCTTTACTTTTCATAAATCTCTTAAAACAGTTTATATGGTATTTCCATTTCTTGTACAGACGTTCAAAATCTTTGGTTAGATCACTTAGTTTAACCTCCCTTTTCAGTGTTTTCAGCGTACTCGCTGGCTTTTATGAACATCTTCTGGACCTGTTCTATCAGCTGATCCAGAGAGCTGTGGAGCTGCTTCTCCGTCTGTCTGCTCTGCATCATTATCTTGTGAACCAAGCTCTGTACTATCTTCTTCAGTGGGCTGTGCTGTACCTTTATCTTCATCTGCCATTTTAACTTTAATTTGCAGCTTGAATCTTTCCTATGCAGGTTATGCAATTACTTGTTTGGTCTTTTGGCTTATTATTTAGGGTTAGATGCAGTTTACAAGTGCTTGTGCTACGTGTTTGCGATTACATTGCGCTCTATGAGAAAAATCCTTTCTGGGCAGGAGGGATTTTTTTCGTTGTAGTACCAATGAGTACTAATCCAACTCGAGGCAGCTCTAAACTAGCAATACACTATCCAGTTATTTTAATAGATCCATGGTACGGCTTCACATTAGTAAAAGGATGAACCGGAAGACAGGAAGTAGTTTTCGCAACCTTAAGCAAGACTTACGATAAACTAAACATTTACAATATTGTTCAAAATGAAATATCGCCTTTATGGTCTTATAAATGATCAATAAATAATGGAAAATTAAATATAAAATGTAATAAAAGAAAACGAGTCAAGTAAATTTTATTACAAACACACTAGCACCACACTAGTTAAAAACTAGATTTTTAAAAATGTCCACCCTTTTCTTTGATCACTGCTTGGCATTTCACTAATGAACCCTGACAAGTCACACCAGTGAAGTGAAAACCATTTCAGGAGACTTCATCATGAAGCTCATTGAGAGGGTCAAGCGCTGTCCATGAAATGACAATGAGTGGATACTTTGAGGAATTTGAATATAAAATATAAAACATATTTATTATTTGGTACATAATTCTATTTATCCTGCTTCATATATTTGATGTATTCAGTATGTATCAAAAATGTAGAAAGTAGTAAACATAAAGAAAAAAAAAACTGAATGAGAGGTTGTGTCCAAACTTTTGACTGGTCGTGTCCTGTACGTTTTTATTATAGATTATTGTGAGATGAGGCTGTGCAAATGACATTAATCTTGTCACTGGTCATGTAGTGGGTGAGGCCAGAGTTAGTCGTACCCCAACTATGGCCTGCTTTTGGGTTGTGTCAGGTTTGAAATGGTTGCCTCTTCTTTGGTTCACTTTTGGCTGTGCTGTAGTCACATGGACAGAACTGGGTCTCTGGCTGGTCTGGCAGAGTCAGGCCTGAGTCTGAAGCCGTGCCAGAGGTCCCTGGGTGTGTGAGGTGCTTCATCCAAGTCTTCTAAACCTGTTTGTTGTACTTTGTAGTGAAGAAGGGGAAAACCAGGTTAAATAATGGTATTCATCAATCAACAACTATATTCATCTCAAAAGGCCAGTTCAGTTTGCAGGTCTCTGGTGGAGATGGTCCAGGAGTGGTTCAATGTAGAGACGCTTTCAACGGTGGTCATCTGGACACTGTTTTTGAAATCAAGATGTTTCGGCTCCCATCCAGAAGCCATTTTCAGTTTGATGGCTTCTGAATGGGAGCCGAAACGTCTTGATTTCAAAAACAGTGTCCAGATGGCCACCGTTGAAACATTCTCTAGTAAGTGTAAAAAAGTATTTGTAAATAAGAGTAACTTCAAGAGTAACTGTTGGGACATGATATCTGATTTATAATTTGAAGTTAAAATTTGGAGGACAAAACATTAAAGCCACAGTATGTTACTTTTTTAACCATTGCATTTTGGTTGTTTTTATTTCACTGGAAAATGAAAAAAAAACCCAAACATGTATCCTTAGTGTAAGCAGGCTTGCATCTCCACACATCTGACTCTTATTTGACCTGGTGGAGGACCTCCTCCTGCTGTTTCCATGGAAATGTTGTTCATTTGGCTGTAATCTCTCACAGTACGGCATATAACATATCTATCTTTGTGGAGAATGTTCCAAAGTGTGGTTTTATCTTTCTATTTCCATGCAGGTGACATGCCCCCTCCAGAAGGTTATGTACTGTGCCTTTTAAATAATGCACAAAATCAAACAAAAGGATAGACACAAAAATGAGTCAAGCTAAATCACATCTGAAGGAGCGGTGCAAGAAACACAAATGTTCAAATCATATCATATTGTCAACATAAAGTTTTTATGACTTGTAGACTTAGTCACAGTGTGAAGAGTAACCAAAACCTTTACTCAAGGAATAAATAAATAAAATCAACAAAAAATATTACTCAAGTAGGATTGAATGTAGAATGTTGAATGCTGCTAGAAAAGTACTCTGAACACTTTCTTCAAGAAGTGACTCAAGTAAATGTAAATGAGTAAATGTAACTACTGATCTCTGAAAATCATGTACAACCACTTGCGTTCTACATTATACATGCATTATACATTCAAATCAGGAAACACATTAGCAGGATGACTTTCCATTTAAACGTTTAATGACAGAAGGACTAAAAGAATTTGCATAGCAGTTGGTCTTTTGTTGTGGGGTGACATATCGCCTCCCGCAGGGCATTAGCACAAACTGCGAGTGCAGGACATGATTAGGCTGGCTCAGTATGGCCTAAACATTTGGAGCACCCTTTTTCTGCCCACACCAGTCATTTTACGCCACACACTTTAACTATGTGCTTCAAACCATTGAGACAACCCATGAAACCAACAAATAAAAGATAATGTCAACAAACGTTAGATAAAGGAATGATACAAAGGATTTAGAATGCTTTTCTCTCTGACATTACTGATCGAGCCCGGTCTTGTCTCTGTCCTCTCTGTGATGTCTTGTCTCTGTCCTCTCTCTGTTCTCTCTCAGTGATGTCGTGTCTCAGTTCTCTCAGTGATGATGTCATTACTGGTCTAGCCACCCTTTACGCATTCTTCTTAGTTTGATGTAGTCCAGGGCTGTTCCTAAAGACTCCATAAGCCAGTCCAAGCCAAGTGATGTCTTGTCTCTGTTCTCTCAGTAATGATGTCTTGTCTCTGTTCTCTCAGTAATGATGCCTTGTATCTGTCCTCTCTCGGTGATGCCTTGTGTCTGTCCTCTCTCAGTGATGTCGTGTCTCTGTTCTCTCAGTGATGACGGATGAACAGAAGGCGCGGCTCTCCACCAAGAGGCCTCTGACCAAAGAGGAGTACGAGGCCCGGCAGAGCATAATCCGCCGTGTGTTGGACCCAGAGACTGGACGAACCAGGTGTCTTTGAACGCACCACGAGGCAGTCACATTTTGGTGTATTGTTCAACAAAGCCAACGATTATTTTTCCAACAACTTAGATTTTCTAGGTCCAGCCATTCTACACAATTAGTTTTCAAAATCTATATCCATTTGGTAAAAACATGTAATAGGGCTGTAAGATAAATCAAAATCACATTTTGAATGGATGTAATAAGCTATTTTTTAAGTTTCATAATTTTTTTCACAAACAGTAAAATCTTCTGCCTTATTCTGCATAAAAACGTCTAACTCTGTAGTTTAGATCTGTACAAACATGTTCTGAAATGTGATTCTTGAGTTTGTCAGTTCATTTTTCAGTCTTTTTGTCAATCTTTAAAAATGTGAACTTTGAACAGAATCTTTTTATCAAAACATAAATCACAAATCTAATACTTGTGATGATAAAAATCACAATTGGATATTTTTTACCAAATCGTTCAGTCTTACTTAGTTTTTTTTTTTTCCCTGGCAGCACATTTGAATGTAGCTGTAACACTGTGCTCATTGTGCTCGTGTCCTGTTTTCAGACTGGTGAGAGGAGAGGGGGAAATCATTGAGGAAATAGTGAGTCGGGAAAGACACAAAGAAATCAACAAGGTTTGAAAAGCTCTTGCTGCATAAAGCCATCTGTACCAGAGCACAGACGGGGTGCGTTTAAAATAAAGTGTGTCTCTCACAGCAGGCCACCAGTGGAGATGGGACCGCCTTCCAGAGGAGACTGGGCAGGTAAAGGACGGCACACAAATATATGATGCTTAAAGTGCACATGACAGGTTTTCATGTTTTTCTAATTCTGATTTGGTTTGATGGGATAGTGCCTGTACAGGATACAGAAAGTGGCGCTGAGTTATAAAACAGAATCCCTCTACCTACAGTATGTCATCAATGAAAATTCCATCCACAATGCAGCGACACAAGGAAGGCATTTTCTAACAGTTTAAACCTTCATTTAACAAAATAAAGGTTGTCATTTATTTTTACAACTGTTTTGTAATTTAGACAAGCTGTGGCCCTTGTTAACATAATTGTTGCAAACGGTTATGGAATTACCTCTGTGCATGTCATATCTGATGCCTGTGTTCAACCAGGAAGTAAAATTCTAAACCACCAAAATTTTAAATTACAGAAAACTAAGCAAGATTTTTTGAATTAAAACCTTCAATATAATATTAATTATGTTTTAGTGAAACTAGTAGTCATATGCACTTTTATTGGCATTTATCCTTGAATCATGTTATAATGTTGGCTGATCAAATGTATACGTTTCATTTTGATTGTTTATTGCTCTGAAACACGTGTTCTTAGTGTGAGCAGGCTTGCATCTCCACAAACCTAACTCTTATATGGCCTGAAGGAGGGCCTTATTTCCATGGAAATGTTGTTCCCTTAGGCTATAATCTTTTACAGTATGGCATAAAACGTATCTATCTCCATGGAGAAGGTTCCAAAGTATGATTTTTAACATTCTGTTTCCATGGAATCATGCAGATGAAAACCCACTTATGTATTTGAACTAATTTATCCACAGTGTCAAAAAGTCAATATATAAAACATAATATGGGGCATTCAACAAAAAATTAAAGATGAATAGTGCACACAATTATTACTTTGTATTTAAACACTTAAATATCTGTTGTTTTTTGGCCCCTGCAGAGAAATCTGTCCTCTGCATTTGGCCCATCCTGCAGCCAGTGCCAGCGGAAGACCACCGAGCAGCACCCAGGGACCCACCTCCAAATACTGAGCCAGGATTTTCAACTGAACTGACAAATTTCAATGTTATGTAAATGATTTTTTTTTACACTTAAAGGAACTGTATGTAGCCTGCCCTCTTACAGTTTAAAAAATGTATTACAGTTACAACTGAACTTCTGTTGCCAGAGCCTTAACCTGCAGATAGAGGACACGTTTTTCTCATTCTCAGTATATGGACAGGCCTCATGTGAAAGCTTAGAACCTCCAGAATTCACTGAGCTGCAGAGGCTGCACTAGCACTGATTCATGACTGGCTGCAGGTGCTGGGCTTTAAGTAGGTTTAGGTGACAATTCAGATCTGGCAACCCAAATGTGAGACTTGTGTGTGGTTCATTCCATTTTCTGATTGGATAATGGTTTTGATAACAAAAACACCAAATTATAACACAAACAACTTGGCCATCATGTCCAGTGTTTTTGTAATAGTAAGAATAAATCAGCATTACATCAGTATCAGTAAAAGCTGTATTTGATTTGAACATGTGCCTCATGTCTGGAAGCACAGTTCATGTTTGTGGAATTTAAAATTGAAATCTTACATACAGTTCCTTTAATCTTAAATTTAAGTTGTGTTTGTAAAGGTGAATTATGTAACATGTCTGATTTGGCCTTTTGGTCTCCATGGAGATGTTATTGTGTTGCTTCAGATGTTCCACAGTATGGCATAACTGGACAAGAGCATTGCCACCAAGCCAAGTTACAAGCCAGATCTGTGTCGTTGAATATTTTCAAGATATTTAAGTTTAAAGAGGGGGTATTGTGCAAAATTGACTTTGCAGCTGTCTATCATATTATAACATTCCCTCATCAAAAACATGCCAGAAGAGGTTTTAGATGGTATCCATGCATGTTTAAGTAATCTTGCAATTTGCTGTGAGATTCTGTACAAAGCTCAGCCCACAAGCCTACGTCACCCATGCTCCTGCACAGCAAGTTTCATTAATGGGATGCATGCTGATTGAGTTGTGAGAGCGAAATAAAACTAATTGAACATGTTAATACGTTGTTTGCAGTGAATATAGTATTTTCAAAACATTAAAAGGTAACATGGTGATCTAAATATGTTATGTGCTAGCAGTTAATACTCCATAGAAGTAAAATACCCCCTATTTACACATTTAGTTGCAGCCTGTTAAATATTTAAGTAGTGTTTCTAAAGGTGCATTTATGTAACACACTTCTGTTGGAGGGTCTGCCACCTGCTTTTCTCCATTGCTATGCTTCGAATGTTTCACAGTATGGCATTAAACTGGAGACAGGCCAGATCTGTGGAGATGTGAGCTTGCTCACTGTAAGAATGCATGTTTTTTTACACACCAATGTGTAGAAATGTACCAGCCAGCTAGTGTTGTCACGATACTAAAATTTCAAACTTTATTTCGGAATAGAGTTGATACTCAATACAGATTCCAATACCATGATGATAATAAACCAGTCTTTTGACAATAGGATGAGATTTTCAACATTAAATGGTAGTACTTTCTTTTCTATTCCCATGTGGCCTTATATCTGTGTAATCCTCAGTCGTCCAGGTAGGTTCCATAGTGGTCCATGGGCGTATACTAGTCTATGTGTCTTATACTTGTGAAAGATACAGCTCAAGATCATTTTAAAGATATTCAGGAAAGGTTCATTTCTGTCCTGTGAATGGAACTTTTTTAGTATTGGTACCTACTCAAATGAGTATCCAGTTTCAGTACTAGTTTTAGTATCAATTAGCATCTGATTTTTGATACTTTTGACAACCCTACAGCCAACTAATCTTCATGGGGACAAGCAAGATGCCAACAATCTACCATAAAAAACATAATGCACTTTAATGCTAGACTGATAATATCTTGATGTACTTATGTTTATTGACTTATTGATTTTGACCCAAAACATTAAAATCTTGTAAAAAAGAACACACCAACATGTTTTAGTATTATATAGTCTTTATACACTGTACATAAAACACAAGAGATGGATAAATGAACTCATCCAATACCACCCACATACACACCAGTGCAACGAGGAGAATCTGGGTCCTAGAGTCCACAAGGTTTAATTCCAAAATGGCCACCCTATATTTGGGGAAGAGGCATTTTCACATAGACCAGTGTAAGGCAGAGGGAGAGTAAGGCCTCAGAATGAACAGGAGCTAAACAGGTATGTTACATTCGAGTAGGGCCAGCAACGCCTTTGTCTAGGTCTACAACAAATGGACAAATCGCATTGACCAAATTTGGCTAAAAAGCTAAAATTAGATGAAATCTTTTACCAATTTGGAAAAGCAGACAGGGAATCCACAATGTCATACACAGAAGACATGTTGGAGTCCATACATGTTACTAGCATAGGTGCAAAGGTGGGTAGAGTAGCCAAAAATTGTACTTAAGAGTAACGTTACTTCAAAATAATATTACTCATGTAAAAGTACAAAGTAGTGGTCTAAGATGAGTAACTGTCGGGGCGTAACATCTGATGTATAATTTGAAGTTTATCATATCTGAAGGACCGGTACAAGAAACACAAATGTTCAAATCATTTCATACTGTCAACATAAAGCTTTTGTTACTTGTAGACTTAGAGTACTGTTACTTCAATAAAGATATTACTCGTGTAGGAATAAAAGTATGCTGCTAGATAAGTACAATTTAGCTATTCAAGTAAATGTATTAAATAAATTAATTAATTTATAAAAATATTAAAAAAATGGTGCATACATAATGCATACATCCACCATATTCAAATGAACAGAACTAGTCACTTTTGTCGTCTGCTTCTTCAAATTGGGAAACCTTCAAACCATCTATATTTCTGTGCTCTGAGATCTTGTTATATTTTGTTTTAAAACTAGAGAAGAAAAGCTGCAAGCCCAGTGGCAGTGATTTGGGCCTGTAGTACTGGGGTTTAGGAAAACATGGGGACATGGAATCTGGAGATCTGAATGAGTTAGCATGTGTAAAGTAGAAGAATGTGTTAGCATCTGTAAAGGTACCATGTGCACAGTAGAAGTATGTAGTAGCATGAGTAAAGTAGCATGTCGGAGTACAAGTATGTGTTGGCATGTGGCAACATGTGTAAAGTACAAGAATGTGTTGGCCTGTGTGAAGTAGCACATGTTCAGTAGAAGTATGTGTTATCATATGTACAGTAGTCATATGTGTTAGCATGTGTACAGTAGCATGTACAGAGTAGCCTGTAGAGTAGAAGTATGGGTGCGTGTGCAGTGATTGTCAGCGTTGGGAAGTATATTGCACGTTTGCCCTCACTCTCCAGGCGGATTGGTCCATCAGCTGTGTGATTAACATAGAAAACACTGTACACTGTACAGTCAGACATAAGACAGCACGAGTCTATGGAGTCCTCTATGAGCACATTCATACAGCAGAGCCGGGCTGCACACTGGCTTTAGGACCACCACGGACAATGAAGTTTTACTCATGTTCAGATTATAATCTGGTTAAATTACCAGTAGATAAATACCAGTGCAAATATGAGCGGACATCTAATCTATATATAGTCTACATAAAGTTCATTTAAAATAAGTTAACTTTGGATAACTGTCACTGTCTGTGAATGTATCATAAGTAATGATTGTTCCATACAGTGGTCCTAAGCCTATAGTTTCATGATACAAAACAGCATGAGGAAACCAAGTACATTTGACTAGATTTCCTGGTTTGCCTTAAGAGACAAAAATAAAACACATTTGTTCACCAAGTCAATACACTTTTAAATAGAAGTATAGTCTTAAATAGCATGACTTTGTCATAGAGCACATCCTGCAGAGGATTAAGAAGACACTTGACTCTGGTCTGTGTACACATGTACAGTATGTACAAGGCTCTGAAGGCCTCAGCTCTACTGTACAGCTCTCCACACTCTTACTTTGGCACAAACAGCAGGGTTAAGGGGAAGCGGTCTACGGAGGCCCGGAGGGACAATCCCCACAACACTCAGAACTTTGCATTCTGCGGAGACATTTAGTCACTTTGTCAAAATTCATGTTATAGTTGTGCAATTGACTTTTTCAAAAGTCTATTTTTTCTCCTGACTGGTCCTTCAGGGCCACCGTAGTGCGCTGTGCCTTGGACAGATGCTCCCTCAGGGGTTAAAGGGTCATGTCCCAGTTTGACTCTTTGTCCCGATCCAGACGGGACAAACCAAACTGGAATGGTGCGTTCAGATCCAAGTAGCAGCTTGGGTTTGGACTGGCTCACACATTTGGCATGGTCCACCTCCACAGACAGGACACTAATGTTCCACAATTGTGCTTTAGCCCACGCCTCTGATCACATGTCATGACGCTGCCCCACTGACCACCAGGGCAGAGCACAGTGCCTCAACAGTCACAGCATAGCACCTGTGTGTGCAGCTATGGAGGTTCAATTAATCACATTTACATTTAATCATATTAATAATAATCTTTGCCCTAAAATGTGAAAGTGGCATCCCTATATGGGACTTTTCCTCTCACTTGAAGAGCCAAGTAGCATAAAGTGTTCGGATTGTAAAATCAGTACTGATGTATAGTGAGGTCTATCTCTCTGTGTTGAGGTAAGTGATTAGTTTGAATGGTGAGATTCTGAGGGCCCTCCACGTGTGACCCCACAGTCTGAGAGGAGATGACCCCTCACACCTCTCACATGTCCACAGTCTGGACCTTTGGGGTGCCCGGTCCATAGTCTGTCCCAGTATCATTTGGGGCTAAAGAGTCCTGGGTCCACCTTGGTGCTGGTACTCCTGCCCCAGCAGCTGGCAGTGATGCTCATGCTGCGCTGTGTGGCCCCCTGGTGGCCGTAGTGAGCACCACGTTCACTGTCCGACTGGCTCTGCGTGCGCTCGGGCCGGTTGTGGCTGTGCACATTGGCGGTGGGGGAGGTGGGAGCGGGCTGGGAGGAGATGGTACGCAGCAGGTGGTTCCTCTTCCTCAGAAACTCGCTGTTGGCTCCTAGGCCGAAGCTGCTCTTCCTCAGGACCATGCGCGTGCTGCTGGACTTGGGCGGCCTCGAGCGGTGAGAGTACTCAAGCTGTGACAGGTGTGCCGCATATCCCTCTGTGATGAACTGGACACAGCACAAATACACTTTTTAAGATGATGCCCATCTCAGCAGTGTCTTTTCTCCAAACCATGGGCTACACTGGGCTCTGCAATTAATCCAGTTTCAGTCGTGATTATAATATATCTCTTCAGTGATTACAGACAATGTAAAAGATATAGCAATAGACTGATATATCATTTCACTGTTATATTGGGCCGATATCTGGACTTTTTAGCGTATCGGCTGTCGGTCTTAAGTCTCCATCACAGATCGATATTTTGTTTTGGCCCCCTTGGTATCTAATGAATACACAAAGCTTTATTTGAACACTTAAATGCGAATAGATAACTGCACAAAATGTGACAACGCAGTTCCTTTATAGCTTTGTGGTTAAAAAAGGCTGTGGGTGAGTTTGTAGTAAATTTTAATTAAATTATATAATTTGAAAAAGAAAAAAAAAAATCCAAAAAAACACGCCCTATATATCGGTCCAAAAATATTGGCAGAGCTCATTGGCCATCGGTTTCTCTGGGTTCTAAATAATCCCGTCGATCTCTAAAAAGAAATGCATTCTGTTCAACATCTGGACACACATTCTGTTCCAAAGCTGTTTTTGTCGACATTTTGGTCAAATAATTATTTTATAAAAATACAATCAATGCATTTACAATATGAATTGTACCTGACACTGCTGCTGCATCTTCTTGGTGGGTCGGCCCACGATGTAGATGTGGGAGGGGGGCAGGCCGATGGAGCTGTACACAGAGATGTCTTTGGTTGAGCCGTACCCGGCGAAAATCTTCATGTGAGTCTGTACAGACACATGACAGGGTTAGGCTTATGGTTATGATGGCTATTATGGTTATTATGGTTACCATGGTCACTATGGTCTCTATGGTTACTATGGTTAGGGTCATGGGGACAACCTAAAAGTTTGGCATTTTGTTTTTTTAAACAGTGTTTTACTATTCAACTGAGCTGCTAGGTCTAAACAACACTTGACAAGACAAAGCGACTTTAGACCTAAAACTGTACCAAAAACACATCCAGCTTTTGTTTTATTTGCCACTGATGAAAAAGCAGCCACTTTGTGTTTGTGCTTATGTTCATAAATGTTGATATTTGACAATCATCAGGTTAAGAATGGTTAGAGTTAGGTTTAGGAACAAGTTTGCTAACTGGGTCTTTGCAAAACAGAGCTGCAATTGTTTAGACAGAAGAAATTCATAAATAAAAGTATTAGCAAACGGTATTTCACGAAGCACAAAATAGTGTAAATGTGGCTAAGCTTTAACTTTATTAGCTGTAATTACATCTGCTGATTATGAAATGAACTCTCCGTGCACAATACAGCACGCAGCAGTTAAGTTAGTTTTGAATGACATGAAAAACTAAGATCCGCGCCTGGACGAAATGCCAAGATTTTAGGGAGTCTCTATTGTCATGTGTGGTAGAGCACAGCTGCAGACCTCAGTGAGAGCCTTGAGGAAGTTGGCCTTGTGCCTGAGCGGGTCGTGCACCAGCCCGTCGCAGAAGGACACGATACCGTGGGGGAAGTTGTGCTGGGAGAGCCAGGCCACCACTCTCTGCTTCTGCATGTCGGGACGGCCCGTCACATAGATGATCATGTAGCCGAGGTCCTGCCAGTGCCTGCGCTCACACAGTACACACATTATTATCTGATATGATTCGTATGGAGAGTCACTTAACAGCCGTACCTGACCACGTCCACTGCCCCCGCGCGCACTTTGGGGTCACTACCCATGATGGACACACTGGCTGCAAACGAGCCGTCGATACTGAACACCACAAACTCTGTCCCACGAGGCACCACAGTCAAGTAGCTGTCCGCAAACGTGTGGTCCCCTCTGAGGAGCACAGGGCACAGCACTCACATGCACAGCTCTAACACATACGTCTTTTGTCTTTTTTAACTATCGCCAAACTGCTAATACTCTTTTCGGTTTGGGACACACCTGACCACCATTTTGACCGGGTACACTCCGACGCCCAGACGCTTGTCGTCTGGAATGGTGAAGGACACTCGGCCACTGCTGTTGGTCACCTCAGTGCTGTAGTACACCCACTCTCCAGAAGGGGGTTGTGTCATGATGTGCAGGTCCACCTGTGCACCGACAGGACAGTAAGTGGGACATTCTAAGTATATGATATATTGTACAGAGTCATGTGGGTGGGTTCAGACCTTCTCTCCAGCTAGAGTGACCATATCCAAAGGTCCGTACATGAAGCGACCGCTCAGCATCTGGGGGCTGTCCTCCGGAAACACCGCATCGTTCATGCGGTGGTTAGCCGTCACGTTCTGTCAGGGCAAGGACACACATGAAGGACACTTTGTGGTGAAGGACTATGGACAGTCCAGTACAGATCACCTTCAATACATTTAACATAGGTAAAAGTCCTTAAAGAGAGATTATTCTACTTTTATAGGGTATTAACTGCTAACACATAACACTTTTAGATCACCATGTTGCCTTTTATTGTTTTGATAATGCTATATTATATCGTGTGAGAGCATAGGCTTGACGTAGGCTTGTGGGCGGAGCACTCCACAGAATCTTACAGCTAACTGTAAGGAGAGTTTGAATAGGGCCCGCGAGAGATCACTAAAATACTCAAACATGAATGGATGACATCTAAAACCACTTCAGGTATGTTTTTGATGAAGGAACAATGTTATACCATGGTAGAAAGCTAAAAAAGGCACTGGGATGTGCATGATTGTAGCCCTCCTGAGCCCACGCTGTGCGGTCTCTCACCCTAATCTTGACGTGCGTCCTCTTGCGGAGCCACTTTTCTCGGGGTTTGGATGGAGTGAACTCTGAGACCTCCTTCCCGTCCAGCTCCAGGATACTGGAGTTCTCGTGCCTCATCACCTGCGTGCGCACACACACATGCACACACACACACACACACGTTGGGTTTCCATGCTTCTTGGGGACATTACATTGATTTACAGTCATTTCATGCAGACAGTTCCAACCTCAACTGATAAGATAAATAGCACTGGTGCTGTGCAAAAGACACTGCCCGTTCAGGCCCTGTTATCTTGGCCTACATCATCAGAGGTATAATACTCCCTACAATGGAAGCATAGTCTGACTCTACTAGACAATACTGTCACAATGCTTTGAGGGTTCATGTCTCCTGGTCCCATATGGTAAATTCAATTTATTCTGCAACAGTTCTACAACATTAACCATAGTCACTACTGCCTAACCTTAACCTAAACCCTACTTTAACCCATAGCTGAACTTTAAAGGATCTGTCACCAGATATGAGGTAAAAATGTTCAAATCCAATGTAGCTTTTACTGATAACACTTGTAATGCAAATTTATTCTTAATTACAAAAACATGGCCTATGTTCCATATTGGAACATATATTTATGTTATAATTTGGTGTTTTGGGTTGGCTCTCTTATCCAATCAGAAAGCAAAATGAGCCTCACAGTCAGAGTCTCTGATTTGGGTTGCCAGTTTCAGTGCTGACATCCAGTTGGTTTAAACCTAAAATACCTCTCTCTGATCTGAATAGTCACTACCTAAACCCCAGCACCTGCAGCCAATCATGAATCAGTGCTAGTGCAGCCTCTGCATCTCAGTGAGTGTATTCATTTGCGGCATACACGCTTGTATGTGAGAAGAACTTGTGTATGTCCTCTATCTGCAGGTTAAGGCACTGGCAACCCACGCTTAGTTGTGATTGAGTTAAAATATTAAGATCACAGGCTACATACAGTTCCTTTAAACCATGTTGTTGATCTAATACATTTTTTTTCACTACACTAAAGTCTAAATTTCGACACAAATTCCAAAACTTGCCACTCATAGAGCAAATACTGAGTTCATGTTGGCACAACCTTATATCCATTTTCAAGCCTTAACTCTCGTATCAAAACTACAGTAGTGCAGTACCTAAAACACAAAAATCAACTACTTAATCACAGACTGCAACGGTAACACTCTCTGCACGTCCTATAGTCTGTGTACCTACAGACTGCACAGAGCAGACTTGTACCAAAGTCCACAGACCAAAGACACAAAGGACAAAACCGAACACCCAGCAATCACAATGTGAAGACATTTTATAGACACAGAAGCACTCGAAGCCACAACGTAAAAGACTTCTGTGGTGAAACCTGTGTGAAGCACGTTCAAGTAAGACACTGTTTAGACACAAACTTTGTTTGTAAAATTGTGCTTTTTTTGTTCCCTAAATGATTGTGTAATATTTGACAAATATGCACAGCATTTACCTCACTCTCAAACCATCAGAAACAGTGTGACACTGGTCCTACAGGTCTCTAACTCCCTCACACTACACATCTAAAAGTGTGGTAGCAGGCCATTGTCTGGATGATGGTTAGATAATTTTATAAATCTGATGACTGTGCTAATATTTCAACCACTCGCTTTTTACAAGAGTGTTTTACATTTTGTATGTAAAATGTAATTTTTCAAACATTCTGAATCGTTTTGTTTCTTGTGTGAATAGTTTTACAAAAAGTTAAACATGAGAATGCAATGTGAAGGAGCTAATTTAGACTCACACTACAGAGGAGTGTCCCAGCACTGACCTGTCTGAGGAGGAAGGACACCACGTCGGTGGATTCCCAGTACGAGGCATGGAACAGGTGCGGCAGTGCCACCGTGGGGAAGGCTGTCAGAGCATCAGGGCAGTACAGGGCAAAGTCCAGACGCTTAGTGCCCCACCAGCGAGCTGCAACTGCACACAGCACTGCTCAGTACACAGCACAAGTACAAGTACACAGAAGAATTACACAGAGGCAAGGAGGAATCTCAGAGGAGGGTTAATCTCAAGTGATCCTGTCCCATCCCAGCATTGTCCAGCCACTGCAGAAAGAAGGGGTCAAAGATCAGAGAGACGTCATGATTAGTACAGAGGTGACAGAGGTGTGGTGCCGCTGTGAGAAGACCCACAGGTTAGAGAAGACAGAGGACAGCCACAGCCGACCTGGGCACTCATCAGGTGAGAGGCTTCAGCTCAGAGAGGACACATGTGGTTACTGTAGGATTTAAAAGGACCCAATATGTAATCAAGCTGCCTCCATCAGAAATACTATTGCCCAGTTGAATGTAATGTAATCCGAAATCCAGTCATAGAACCATATCCAATAATGTGATTTAACTAGGTAAGAGTTGCTCAAAGTCACACATTATGAACAACCACACGTACTTCCTGAACAGCTGAAGCCTCTGTACATTTAGAAAGCCTAAATCATGGTTAGTCCCGTGGGGCAGATTGTCATAAAGTGAGAGTAGATTTTCTCATGCAGATTGTAGTGTCCCGTCCTTCTGCAGAATACCTTGGTCTACTTCGGCCTGAGAGTCCAGAGACACCAGGTCTAATATGGCACATGCCAGCCCAGCAGACAGGCAGGTCTCCTCCTCACCATCACCAGGGGGCGCACTCTCCCCGTCCAGCCCCAGGTCCAGCTCTGGCTCCAGGTCTGAGACTGGATTATGGACAGGTTTCTTGCGGGACTTGGGAGGGCTTTTCAGGAGGAAGGACCTTTGGGAGGTCAGGGCGAGTTGGGACAGCAGACTGGAGCTTTTTGACTTGGGTATTTTGTTTTCTGTGGCTACAGGGAAAACACAACACAGCAATATACACTTCAAGCAGATGCCGGAGTGTACTGTTCAGAGGGTCGGGTTGCTTTCAAGGAAGGTCCTAGCTAATTATTTAAGAAAAGGTTGTGTTCATATTTTATAAAAGGGAAAATATGTAAGATTTTGACTTTAAATTTCATAAAAATGTGTCCCCAGATAGGAGGGCAACATGTTCAAATCAAATTTAGCTTTTACTGATAACAAGTGTAATGCTGATTTATTCATAATTACAAAAAAACATTGGGCATGATGGCCAAGTTGTTTATGTTCCAATTTAGTGTTTTGGTTCTCAAGACGATTATCCAATCAGAGAGCAGAATGTGCCTCACATTAGTCTCTCATTTGGGTTGCCTGTTTCACTGATCTCACATGAGGCATGGCCTGTCAAGACTTGTATGTGTCCTCTATCTGCAGGTTAAGGCTCTGGCGACACAGGTTCAGATGAGATTGTGATTGAGTTAAACTGTGATGATTTCTGTCATATGGCCCAGCCCTGTGTAACAGTGTGTGTATTTTGAGTTGACTCCTCTGGCCTGTACAATCTGACACATCTACATCTTCTAGTAACAGGCTGGAAGTGCATCCATGACATATCTGGGGTCTGCACGAGTCAAAGGTCAAACTTCAAAACAGTTAAAAAAGTTAGAAGTTAAAAGTGAAAGAGATTGATCAGACCCACCATTGTAAGAAAAGACTACATGTCCTTTGCAGTGTGCTCGTGGTCCCCGACAGGATGAGGACATAAAACATTCATCTTTCCAGAGAAAGTGAAATGCAGACACAGCTGAGGTGTGCATGCACCAGAACACTGGAGAAATGCATCCTTTCATTGCATTTACATAGAGACAGAGGACAGTGAAGGTGGAGTGTGTACATTCCACCACAAGAGGGAGACAGAGAGTAGGTCTGCAGTGAGTCCAGTGGGCTTCAGAGGTGGGCGGGCAGAAGTGTAGGAGGGAGGGAGGGAGTGAGAGTGTGAGAGAGTGAGAGAGGAGTGAGAGGAGTGAGAGAGGGAGGGGAGTGCTGCTGATACTCCCAAAGTAGTTCTGTTATTCTTTTAGCATGGATAACTAGGTGTGTGAAAAGAGATCTACCATGACTGTTGTCTATATTTACTGACTGCCAATGTTCATTATTTCTTTGTACACATTATCTGTAAACGAGGAATGATGATGCTATATACAAACTCGTATTGCTTTTAGAAGCTTTTAGTATTGTATACAGTTCATAACTTAAGATAATGTATAGGCAACGCTGGGTTTGTGTCAAACACTCTGCTGGAGAGACTACTCCTTAGCATGATATGTCCCCTATAAACCACTGGAGCTGAGCTTGAGACAGAGGACATGTTGTCCCTGTCCCTCCTGAGTCTGTGTCTGTGAAGTGAGAGTGGAGGACATGTCCCTGTCTCTCCTTAGTGCTGAGGTACATGTGTGCAGAGTAGAGGACATGTCCCTGTCCCTCCTTAGTGCTGAGACACATGTGTGCAGAGTGGAGGACATGTCCCTTTCCCTCCTTAGTGCTGAGACACATGTGTGCAGAGTGGAGGACATGTCCCTTTCCCTCCTTAGTGCTGAGACACATGTGTGCAGAGTGGAGGACATGTCCCTTTCCCTCCTTAGTGCTGAGACACATGTGTGCAGAGTGGAGGACATGTCCCTTTCCCTCCTTAGTGCTGAGACACATGTGTGCAGAGTGGAGGACATGTCCCTTTCCCTCCTTAGTGCCGAGACACATGTGTGCAGAGTGGAGGACATGTCCCTTTCCCTCCTTAGTGCTGAGACACATGTGTGCAGAGTGGCGGCAGTGCTGCAGGTGGACACTTACTGTTGGCTATGTTGGTGGCAGTGTAACTGTCTGCCATTCCTGAGACCTGGCTGGCAATGCTGACCTCACTGGCCCTCCGCTGGCCCCGGGACAGGGGCCCCGTGATGGGAGACGAGGGGTACGAACTGTCCATGAAGACACCACCATGAGACTGAACAACGTCTGCTATTGGTCCAAACAGAGATCATGTTAGACACACGTCCACAGAGGACAGGACACAAACGTCCAATCACAGGCCAGCTCAGGGACACTGCGACACTGAACTGTCCTGTAGATTTGGATCAGGGACACAAGCAAAGGACAACATAAAATGCAGATGCAGGACACAGATGTCCACAATGGCACAGTCCTGAGGTCAGAATGTGTAGATGTGTTCTGTAGGAGCTCTGAGCAGTGGTCAGTGTTAGCGCTCACACCACAGGTCAAAGGTCACAGCAGAAGCTAAACTCATGAAGTCATTCTTCACATGATGAGCAGGCACAACATAACGGGACACAACCACAAAATTGAGGCGCTGTATTTCAATGGCCCATGAACGCCAACACAGGCAGGACATGTGTTTGATTGGGGTAGACATGATTAAACTATGAAATGAGTAAAACTTAAAGGGCCTGTACCCAATTTTTCCACATGTATTTAAGCAAAATGTGTCTTGCCTCAGTACAGATATATTGTATAAGCAGCTCTTGAGGTCAAAATAAGTCCACTGTGTATTGTCTGCATCTAATTGCATCTAATGACAATTACTGTTAGCTTTATTTACAGTGATGGCAAAACTCCGCTCTGGTCTCTGAAAATTGTGTAACGCACTTATAAACTCATTGCGGTAAACAAGTAGGATGCTCAAAATGCATAAGGCAAGTGAGGAATAACTTTGGACCACTGCAAACTGTTTAAAATGAACTAGTTCCGTTTTTCACATTGTTAAAACTGTAAAAATCAAGTGCCTTTAGCCTGTTATGCACTGATCCTAAATGTAGTTTGGAGCCATGGGAATACTGACGCACACAACACTGCACCCAAGCATCTCCACGTTCAGAGGGACAAAATGGGAGGGGACGGAGGCAGCTGATTGGACGAGGCTACACACACTCCGGGGTGGTGGGCGTGGCTTTGAGGAGGCCGTCCTGCCAGCTGAGCACGGGCACTGGGATGCACGTCTCGCTGATGGTCTCCGGACAGCGCAGAGACAGCGAGGGTCCACTGTCCAGCAGCAGGGGGGCGTGGCTCTGCACTGTCTCCACTAGGGGGCAGAGGAGCGCGGGGGGAAGACACAGAGACTTGTGAGGAAGGACAGTGACAGGGGAACACCATTGGTCAGTGCCACTCCTTCAAACAGCCACGACTACTGCAGTACTTGTTCTAAATTCTTGTCTAAGATCTTAGAAGGTTGGCTATAGAAGTAAACAGTTAATCGTTGTAATAGTAGTTATGTCCCCATGACTACACACTTACCAGAGGCTGTGGGCATCTCTGGTGTAGGCCAGAACTAGACCAAACAAAAGTAGGTCTTAAGTCATAAAAGTGATGCTAACTAAATGTAAAGTGCATAGAATACACTTTTCAGTAAAGTGTAATTAACATGATTATATTTAAGTTTTTACTAAAAATCTACTAGTTTTCCTATTTCAGCTATTTTGGTGAAGTTTATAATAATGCATAGGATTTATATAGTGCCTTTCAAGACACCCATAGCACTTCACAGTGCATTATTGATTCACTTCACACTCTGTGGTGGTAATCTACTATTGTAGCCACAGCTGCCCTGGGGTAAACTGACAGCAGCGAGGCTGCCAATCTCGGCCTCTCCGACCACCTGCCTTACCTAAGGGCAAGTTTTGCTCCACTGTGGTGCTTTGAGTGCCTTGAAGGTGGAAAAGTCCTCTATAAATATGTGATCATTTACCATTTACCTAGTATTCCCATCCAAGTACTAACCTGGCCCAGCCCTGCTTAGCTTCTGAGATTTGACGAGATCAGCCTTTGAGAAGCCGGTATGGTTGCACAACAGATACGACATATGTAGGTTCTGTAGAATAATTTTATAATTTCATATTACCTAGCAACCATAGTGTTAACAATATGCTATGACAAATATAAATGATAGGACTACATCTTTACGTTAAACGAATAGTTAAACTTTGTGCATAAATGGTTCCTGTATTTTGGATGGAAATTTTGTGTACTGATGACACAGATAGAGGGATTAAATTTAGAACTCACCGCTACTTCTTGGATTTTTAAACTTTTTTTTCAGCTTTTCTTGTGCCACTTAACTGATGTAAAAATATGATAAATATTTACCACAGGTACTATCCTACAAAACCAAGTCAGAATTAGAAAAACCTGTCATATGCACTTTAACATTAGTTAGCAATCATAACTAGGCTGCAGTGTACTAAAACAGCATCCAGCCATCACTGAATGCAAAGTGAACTGCAACTATACTTTAATTAATTAAATTTATATAATATGGGTAGTTTACCAAGAAAGGTCTGAAAATAAATATCTTTTAATAATATTTCACTCTATGTAAAAACATAGTCATACACCGAATTCCATGTGGTGTATGTGAGGCCTTGAGCAGCCTGGACTTACCCAGCAGAGCGGAGTTGCCGTCTCCCAGAGGGAAGCGCTGGTAGCGGGGCACGTTGAATGGGGGCAGGAGGTGGAACTTTTTCTCCAGTAGAGGCTCCAGGCGAGAGGCTGAAGGGTCAGCGGGGTGGAACAAGTTATACACCTGCTGACAGGCCGGACGCAACTGAGCCACTGCACACATGAAAACAGACAGGATATCAATGTAAAGACTAAAGTCAAGTTTTAATGTTGTTTTATCTCACTATGGGGGTGGGGAACCAACGGCCTAATGATCAACTTTAAGAGATGCATACTCAGTGTAACGTCTAATAACATGCAGCGTAAAAAATATATATTCAGAATGCTAATTTTGAGTAACTGTGCAGTTACTGTGTTCAGATTACAGTTATTTTCCTAAAATCAAAGGAATACATTGCAGTGAGGCAAGTTAGGCTTTGAAATGCATAAAGAAAAGTAGAAAACAGTGCTCTTGTGGTGCTCTTGTGGTGGTGCTTAATTTTTCCTTCAATGATAAATAAATGCATAACAAACAGTGCAACAATCATAAAGCTGTTTTAATCCTATGTCACATTTTTAACTCTATAATATTATGCGTTACTACCAGTACACTGACTGGACTATGCAATGGGATTCAACACAAAAATACATTTCAAAGCAGGTATTCAGTAATCTGTTTAAAATATATGTTTAAAATAATAATAATACATTTCTAAATACTCAAAGATGCACATCTCCAGACTGTGTTTGGAGCTTACCGTCCAGCATGGGAATGACAGTTTTCCGGAGCGCCAGCACGAGCCCCAGAGGAGAGCCGAACAGAAAAAAGTCTGTGACCTCGAAGTCAAACTTGCCCAGAGCGGCTCCGTCCAGCATGGTGCTGCTGCTGGACCGGCGCGATACGCCGTCACTGCGCAACACACTGGAGTGGAGACTGTACAACATAACCACAACCATGACAAAGACAAGTCAGAAACACAGCACTTTACATAATCAGAACGCACAGTTAAAATGGTAGGCTAGACTACTCATGTCAGTGAAGTTAAGTGTGGTTTACATAATTTTGTTTAGGATTTTACAAAATATCTTACATAGTTTTCTCTAGATTAATAATTTTGGTGAAATTTGGTTGGACATGGGCAGCAGATGTAATATTTAGAGGGAATTCCATAACTTATCAAGCAACCATACCGTATACGAGGGCCAAAGCTCATCTAATTAACACTGTAGTAATTATTTGACAAACAGGTGACAACACTTATGTTTTGTTAAATAAATGTCTAAACTGTTGTAAAAATGCCTTGCTTGTACATAAACTGTCCCTTCATTTTGGATGGAATTTTGTGTATACACAGATGACATAGATAGACCTCAGCAGTCAAATTTGTTTTTACAAAAACAGTTTTGTAAAACTATGAGAAATATTTGAAAATGTAGTTGTAGGAAGAGTTTAGGTGTTTAGTTCCACTTCATTTTGTGTACTGATGACATAGAGAGAGGGATTCCTTTTCAGAACTCAACACTACTCAACACAACTTTTCTTCACAAACTGCCACTTGACTGATGTAACCATGAGAAATTTTTACCTCAGGTACTATCCCACCAAACTAAGTAATCATTAGAAAATCATCAGTCATATGCCCTTTAAACATGGCTTCACAGTTTTAAGGAGATGACTGTTCTTGTATATTCCAGCCAACTGCCACACCTGGAGAGGAAGGCGTGGTGCTGCTTGATGGTGTCCAGCTCATATGTGGAGGAGTCGCTCCTCTTACGGGCCAGGGGCTTCTTCTCCTCACCCGTGCTGGTGCGGGGGATGTCTATGTTACTGCGGCTCAGGTGTTTGCTGCCCTCTAGTGTGGGCGAGGAGGAGCCACAGTTTACAATAATGCCCGGAGACAGCAGGTCCTGGTCCTACAACAGTACAAATGTGCATGTTAAGTCCACAATATGTTTTAAAATTATTTATTAAAGGAACTGTATGTAGCCTGCACTCAAACTGAACCTGGACCAGCTCACTGAGCTGCAAAGGCTGCACTAGCACTGATTAATGAGGTGCTGGGGTTTACGTAGTGATGATTCAGATCAGAAAGAGGCCTTTTAGGTTTAAACCAACTGGATTTCAGTATTATTTTGTATTAGCGTTTCATGTTTAATTTACAATAATGTCAATGAAGAAAGATGTCTGTATTTAGCATAGACTGTATAAAAGAAGTGGACTGAGGGAGTGACCCATAGCATTCGGCTCCAGCCAAATTAAACTAATCAAGGCTAGCAGTTATAGCAGCTAATTTGGAGCAGAGTTCCATATTTGAAATTAAAGTGTCATGTTACAGTTACGTCTGGCGTGACTAATCTGAGAAACTAATGTGGAAAAGACAAAAATGAAAGAACATGGGAAAGACTGAAAGAGTTATTTTAAATTAACCGTATTTCCAAATTGTGTCTTCTAAATCCACACACAAACTGACACATGTCAAAAGCATGTCAACAGGCATTTTTGAGGATTTCAAAATCAGAAATCTTTTTGATTTCAAAATCAGAAATCAATCAGATCTAATTAATAATAATCTAATGATGAAGCATTTGGAAATGTATAGTTAGCAGCATGGCTACTGTCAACGTGGCGCTAACAGATAGAAGCTTCCTGCATATACCTCTTAATTGTGTTCATAATTACATATATTTTAATTTTCTTTTACAGACCGGAATAGTACTTTTTCCGCTAGATGACTAAACCACAAGCCTGCAAATAGAGGTCATGTGGTGTGCAGCGGCAAATAGGATTGCTTTGCTCCAAACCAGGAATTGTGCTTGTCCAATAGTTACTAAGCAGGCATATTATAATTCCAAATGTATTTATTTACTCATGGCTTATACACTGAAGGATGACAAGCTTGTATGTCCCCCAGACGTGACATACCTGCACACTGACCACACTGCCTCTGCGGCTGCTGTTTTGGCTCTCGTTCACAGTCTGGTTACTGCTGCACAGAGCGTCGAATCCCAGGATGCCCCCCACACAGTCCCCGATCAGACACACCTACAGGCAGAGAGACAAGCACTTTAAGTCAGTGCTATAGCCCACATGTGCAGTCCTATACACTTTTCTGAGTCAATTTTTAAACATACTTTTAAATGTGCTTTTATTTGTAATCAAGTAAAATTCCAGCCATGTTGTAATTGGCTACATTTAAAATCATATTAGTTACTATACAAGTCCCAGTTGTCCTAATGCACTGTTATCTCACCGCTGTCTCACTTTTATACCCATACTAACACAAACTGATCTAAAATGCAACTAAAATTGTGTAAAACATGTTAATAGTAACTAATACTTTAATACTTTTCCATGTGTACTTTTATTTACAGCTTATGTACAAACTTGGCAGCAGTAATAAATAGAATACAATAGTATGTACTGTAATAGAATATGATGATGTCATAATTACAAATGGATGGTGGTGGACCTGTATATCTCTATAGGAGATTTACTGTTTTTGAAATAAATATCCAAACTTATGATCCACCTCTACCTAATCTGATGACATAGGTTTTAGTATTCAGTATTCGGTTTTAGAACTCAGCAATACCTGTATTTTTGTACTTTTCTTCTTAACTTTTTTCCACAAACTGCCATTTAACTGATGTAAAACTATGCAAAATATTTACCACGGGTAGTATCCCACCAACGTAATCCTTAGCAAAACAGAAAAACCTGTCATAAGCACTTGTTAAACTATGTTAAACTATATGTATTCTAGAATGCTGTGATGCTATGTCAATGCAACCAAGCGAGTAAACATTTTCAGTACTCTTTCCACCACAGTCTGTATGGCTGAGCTGTTAGACACCTGTCCTGAGAAGGCAGCTCCATCCAGAGACTTGAGGAATTCCCCGTAGACCTGGTTGGCGCGGGCGATGACGGTGGACACAGCGTCCTGGTACAAAGGGGAGGAGGTGGCCAGGAGGGGCAGAGCGGCCAGAGGGATGTGGTCCTGACTGCTGGAGAGACAGCCCTCATCGTAACTGTAAGGGCTCAGGCTGCAACACACAAAACACCAGAGTGAATGTGGGTATAGTGAAGGGATGAAAGGTTAATTGCAAAGGAAAGTGAAATCATAGATTGAATAGTTGCAATTGAAGGCGCTGTACCTGGTTTTTACCGTCTTAAAAATGTACCCAGAAAAATTGTTCATTTTTATTATTACTTTTGCATTCTGAGCATCGTAATTATTCAGCGCGATAAGTTTATAAGCGCTTTTCACACCTTTCAAAAGCCAGAGTAAAGTGAAGCTAACATCGACAAGCATGCACTTCCTAATTCTTGAACAAGAAAACACTGCTGCGTGCTGTCAGCAGTGACATATAACCATTGCTGGCAGCACGCAGCAGACATATTTTGACCTCAAGAGCTGCTTATACAATGTATCTGTACAGGGGCAAATTCTGTTCAAATATGCGGGAAAAAATTGTCCAATAGTCCAAGTATGACAAAAAGAAATACGTGTCAGCCACTCATTCATTGTTTTTTTCATAGTTTTTTGTTTTTGAACTATTAATTCAAATAGAATAAAACTTCTCCATTGATTTCAGTGGTACCTCACTCAGCACGTCTGCAGTATATACAAATACCCAGATGGAGCCAAGGTGTCTCTTAGGTCGTTTTCACACGTTAGAGCGCTCTGTGGACTGACCCCAGTGTGCACTAGGTTTGGTTCTGTTTACTTTACTTTTGGGTTGGCCTTGTTCACATGCACTGTGCATCATTCACCCCAAACTAAGCTACATGAGAGTCTATCAGATAATTGCTGAACTTATTTCTATGACAACGTGCTTCAAGCGGACAGAGCCTCATGAGTACAAACGCACATGCCCGCTTCCCCTATATGCGGTGGTCTTTTCTTTCACCTGTGGTTAAATACACCGTGACGACTGTACGCGCTGGTGGCGGAGGAAAAGCGTTTGGAACGACACACAGACAAACCCTGGCTCACCTGCACAAACAGAGGCAGGAGGAGACTAATCTCCTTCTGGAGACTGATATTACAGTAAGTTGATCCTCGTCAGACAAGGCAGTTTACGTTGACCTAACTAGTGGCAGTGTGAAAACGACCTTACTTACACTTCTACATAAAGATGTAACTATAGCTATTTTTAACCTAAAACCTTTTCAAGTCTTCCACTGTAAGCAACATTAACACTTCATAACACTTTGACTCTTTAATGCCATTAATCTTTCACTGCTTAACCTTTTAACCTCTGTCATTTCTTCTTCAAATGGGTTAAAAATTGGGCGAGTTGATCATTTTGATGATTTTAATCAATAATGAAAATTTGAAAAATTGATTGTATAATAAGGATTGTATGAAAAAAAGTTACGTTGAAGTTCCTCTGGGGTCAAGTTGATCCCAATTTGTTTCTCTTATAACTCAGCCATTTTGGGCTCTATTTTTAGCCTGACTTCAGATTAATATACTGATATCAAATTTATTTTATATTTTTTTAGGCCTTGTTTTAGTAAAAAATGTGCATTTGTGACCCTCAATATGTCCTGTAACTCTTAAATTCCATCACTGTCCTTGACAAACACTATTTGGTCCATTACCAAGTGAGATTTGTCAAAATTTAGTGAAACATTTTTTTTTTTTTTTATTATTTTGACTGAGAGCAAAAAGTTACGCTGAAGCTCCTCTGGGATCAATTTGACTCCAAATTGTTTCTCTTATAACTCAGCTGCAGAATAATAGATTTTTATAATTTTGGGCTCTATTTTTAGCCTGACTTCAGACTAATGTACTAATACCACATTTACCTTACATTTATATTACACTGAAGTTAGACAAAAAATAGAGCCCAAAATTTTAAAAATATGTAATTTCATGGCTGAGTTAAAACAAACAAATTGGGGTCAAATTGACCCCAGAAGAACTTTAAGTTAACTTTTTGCTATCAGTCAAAAAAAACAAAACAAAAAAAAAAACAGTGATGGAAATTAAGAGTTGCAGGACATTTTGAAGGTCAAAATGCCAACTTTTTACTAAAATACAGCCTACTGGCCAAAATACATTAGTCTGAAATCAGGCTAAAAATAGAGCCTAAAATTATAAAAATATGTTATTTTATGGCTGAATTATGAGAGAAACTAATTGGGGTCAAATAGACCTCAGAGGAACTTCAACTTTACTGGGAGGAACACACAAGGGTTAACACCTCAGACTTTAATACAAATGTTTGCCTCGGTCACAGTTGACACTGGTTTAACTGATTATATGAGCAGATGTCAGAAGGTAATCTGCTGCTATGTGTATGTCAAAGGTGTTCTCCCTCTGCTGATGGCACAGTTGGTAAGACACTGAACTGGGGTTCAAATCCCACTCAGCACATGTGCTTGAATCTTGCAACTTTTGTTACCCAGCAGACTGTTTTTGTCACAGCTGGCACCAGCTAAACTTGATTGTGTGAGTAGAGAAACTTATTCCAAATAAAAAACTGTATAAGCCCTATATAAGCCATAGTGTAGAGGTTACATGACAGGTCTGGGAAACCTAAGGTTGCTGGTTTGATACACCAAGCACTTTGACATTGTCACTGTCTGCAGTTTGTGTTTAGTTTTAATAACAGTTTAATAACAAAAGTCCTATATTACACAAAATGGATTATTGTGAGCTTCAAGTCATGTTATAATACCTCATCAAAAACATACCTAGAGTTGTGTTTTGTTTCATGCACATATGTTTGAATAATCATTTATCATTAGTCTGTCTACATCTCCAAAGTTCAAAATGCTCTGTTCCACCTTGTAGTGGTAGCTTTCATGTTAACAGCTACCTTTTGCCTTTAGTTCAGTAAAGACAGGCAATTCAAGGGCTGAAATCACCCAAATGATTCTTAACACAGTGGAGCACTTTCTGTATTACCACATGACATCACAGGATGGATGGTGTTTTTAGTTTGAGAAAAGACCACATCTTAAATATGCAAGATTTGTGTGTTAAACATGTATGAATGAAACACGACACAACTCCAGCTATAGCAAAAGAAAAATAAAATCTGTCAACTGGACAAAATGTTGTAGGAGTGAAGACGTTTGGCTGCTCATCCAAGCCGCTTCTTCAGTTCTGGTCAGATCACTGGTGGACACTGCCTCATATCTATCTGAAGGGAGGAGCTAACTACACTGAAACTCAAAACAACTATTGTTTACATTTTCTGTTTGTAGGCTAGGTCTATTGCGTTACACTAAGTGTGTACTGTACCGGAGTCCTACTTAGCATAGTCATTCAAGCCCTTAATGAGTGATTTCACACCTTGTTGTAGGCTAGATCTATTGTGTTACCCTAAGTGTGCACTGTGCCTGAGTCCTACTTAGCATAGTCATTCAAGCCCTTAATGAGTGATTTCACTCCTTGATGATGTCTGAAGCCCCCATTCCTGTTCAAGGAAGGATTGTTGGATTGAAGGAACAGGAATGGGGGCCTCAGACATCATCTATCCCCTATCTACAATTCCATCCTCAGACCCAAAGCATAACAAAGAGAATAGGGCTAGCCTGGATGCTAATAGGTGTGAAATTACTCATTAGGGGCTTGAATGACTATGCTAAGTAGGACTCAGGCACAGTGCACACTTAGGGTAACACAATAGACCTAGCCTACAAGTAGAAACTGTAAACAATAGATGTTTTGAGTTTCAGTGTCGCTAGCTCCTCCCTTCAGATAGATATAAGGCAGTGTCCACCAGGAATTTGACCAGAACTGAAGAAGCGCCTTGGATGAGCAACAAAACGTCTTCACTCCTACAACGATTTGTCCAATTGACAGATTTTATTTTTCTTTTGCTATGGATCAGACCTGGATGACTGAGGGATTACACAGCTAACTCCAGGTATGTTTCAGATGAGGAAACAACATTATAACATAGATTAAAAATAGCGTAATATGGGCCCTTTAAATATTTATCTTCTTCTTCTAGCGCAACCCAGATCCTGTGTCTTACTTGGAGACCAGATTGAAGGCCTCGGCGCAGATGGGTGGGCAGGGCACCAGGCGGATGGCGATGCGTCCCAGGGCAGCGGGGTAGTGGACCCTCATGACCGCATCAAAGGCCGTGCTGATGGTGTTGACGTCGGCCTGTTTGCTGCTCTGCTCCCCCCCACCTGTGTCCAGGATGTTTCCCCCGTGGAGAACCAGGATCAGCACGTGGATCTTAGAAGGCTGGAGGCACTGCTGCGATGAACTCTCCTAGGGGTCACAAAAGAACACAATTACACAGTTAATACTTATATAATGTCTTTAATAATCTGGGTACAGTCAATCAGATTATCATAATGGGAGCAGAGACAGCATGCTCACAGGAGGGCAGTCCAAGGATTCTGGGGCTGAGTCGCTTCATGAGTCATGATGTTCACACAACAGAATATGGAACAGAGCAGAGGAGACCAGAGGGGACAGAACATGGCCGACCTGCACTGGGACAACCGTTCAACATCACAGAAGGGGAGAAATACTGGACCACTGGAGAACACTACACTAGGGAACCCTGCTATAAGAATTGAGCATACCCTGGTCCATGTCTGCAAGGACTAACCAACAAAATATAGAACTACAGACAAAGTGGCCAAACCTCCTTGTCAAAGCCTGATCTTGTCAGATCTTAGAAGCTAAGCGGGCCTGGGGCTGGCTAGTACTTGGATTGGAGACCCGCTGGGAATACCAGGTGCCACAGTGGGGCACCAGTGTTGTTGTGTCGTTAGGAAGGTGCACTATGTGCATTTTCTGGTGGAGTGTCTGCCTGAGAAATTGCTCTGCTGTGCTGTGCCAGCGCAACACTGCCAGCTCAGCCCTTGTTATCTACGCCAATATATGTCATCAGAGGTATAATACTCCTTATAACTGAAGCACAGCCCGACTGGACTTAAATAGACAACAATATCAATGTCTTGAGGGTTTGTTACAACTCCAGCCTCATATCTCTTCTTACAACTCTCAGGCTGCTTCAATGTATTCTACAACAGCACCTGCTTGTCTCCGTAGAAATGTTTGCTTTGCTTTGAATGTTCCACAGTATGGCATTAAACATACCTACTGTATATGTATGTATGATTTTTTTCACCTGCACACCTAGCGTTGGCCTGGTTTTGCCACCTGCTTGTCTCCATGGAGATGGATAAGCTTACTGTCATAATGTGGAACATCACAGGTAAAGCAACAATGGTTCCATGGAAATAAACAGATGATCCTCCACCCAAAAAGTTACATAGTGCATCTTTAAAACTCGAAACTAATCCGGGTTGTAACTTCTACTGCTGTGACTTCACTTGTACACTAACTCATTTGCCCACCTCTGACAGTCAACAGAAGACAGTGTGCAGTTTTGTGTGGGACTGGTCCAAAACTCCACATGTGCACAGGACACACATCTGGACGTCTTCACGGGGACAAGGGGACACAGGGACAGGGCGAGGGTCCGATGGGACATTTGGGGGTCAGTCTGGGCTAGGCCTCGGCAGCCTCTGGGTTACTTACTGTTACTGTGATGGTGGGAATGGGGGAGCTATCGGCCTGGCCAATAAGAGAGCCACGCATCTGAACACAAGAGGACATACAGGCTCAAGCTCCACCGGCCAACACGAACTCACAACACACTGCCACTGGGGGGGCATCTTCAATGAAATTACTTTCTTGTTATACTTTGGAATATCCTGATAACACTTCAGATCAGACGCTCCATACACCCTACCAGCTGTAGCAGAGATCCTGTGCATGTAAGTGCACTCTCTCAGGATCCTGACTTACTAACTTGTGCGCATGAGTTAGTAAGTTACACACTCAGTTACTATTTCATACATGTGAATTACTAAATTGTACGCACAAGTGGCTAACTCGTGAGCATGAGAAATACCCCTTATTTAAAAAAAAAATCCCTTGGTGGGTGCCGTCGTATCCTGACATATACAAGATATTTCAAATCCAATCCCAATATACAGGACCAGTCAAAAGTTTGGACATACCCTCTCATTCAGTGTTTTTTTTTTCCTTTATGTTTTACTGTTTTCTACATTTTATATACATACAGAAGACATCAAAGATATGAAGAAAGATATATTGTATTTGTATATATTGTATTTTGTATTTTATATTTTATATTCCAACCCTCGAGATAGCCACCCTTTGCTTTGTTTGCTTTGGTTTTCACTTCACAGGTATGCCTTTTCAGGGCCAAGAAATGCCAAACGTGGGAGTTCCAGGATGCATTCACTGCAGGTGGATGTGTATCTGAGCCCAGGGTACGCTTACCTTGTAATACATCAAATTTCACTCCAACATTGGATTTGCTTGTTTTGTGTTTCCAGTGGAAGTGTTTTCTACTTAAAATGGAGAAGATTAGTGTCAAGTGATGGGTTTTTTGCAACTTTTCTGAGACAACACACAAGAACATGATGGCGGTGGACCAAGAATAACCAACTCTGAAATCCCTCTTGAAAGCTATTCGTAATTCTCATGAGGAGCACTCTGCAAAAACCAAGAAGAAAATTGAACTGTCGCAATCAGCACTGTCAGAGCAAGTGGATGAAATGGCAACTTGTGTAGGAGTCAATGAAGACAACCTAATTGACGCACAGGCCTGCATCGGTAAATTGGAGGAAGAAATCGCTTTCTTGAGAGAAAAAACGGACGACTTGCAAAAAATAGGAGCAGGAGATCAAATATTAAGATCATGAATGTTCTGGAAAAGCCCGAAGGCAATAAAACGGTTAACTACGTGGAGCGCCTCATCCTCCGGCTGGAGAAGGAGAATTTTCCTTTACCGATCATCACTGAAAGGGTTCACCGCCTGGCAGGAGCCACAGACTGAACAAGACCTGTCATTGCCAAGTTTTTGAGCTACAGAGACAAAGAGAAAGTATCCCATTTGGCCAGGAAAAGGATCCCCTCTTCATGGATGACAACCGCATCTCCTTCTATCCTGACTACAGTGTCAAGACTCAACACAAGATTATAGCTTTCAATGAAGAGAAGAGGAGACTGTGTGAGAAGAACAATGAGTACACCAACCGCAATCCAGCAAAGGTCAGAGTGCACCACCAAGGAACCTTCAAACTCTTCTCTGCACCCGCAAAGGTAGAGAACTTTCTGTCCACCCTGGAGAAGTAAGATGATATTTCTTGCATGTAAGATCCTATTCTTTGCTTTACAAATAGACTACTGCTGGATGTAACCTGGCGTAAAGACGCTGACATAATATAAAGTATAGCATGTTTGATAAGCACAGGTTAATTTGGAAGAAGTTAATCTCTGGTATAATGATTATTAAAGTGTCTAATTACTATACATTTGAGACCATATAGGACAACAAGGGGCATCATAGTTTATTAGGAATCCGTTTGGGTTACCTTCTTTAGGCGCAGTTATACCCACCCTGTGTTGTATGTTTGGGGATTTTTATAGAGTGGGTTTTGTTTTTTCATGTTTTTAGGGTAGTTCTGGGGTTCTCTCTCTGCACTTTAATGTTGATGTCAGAAGTGTCACAACTGGGATGTTTTTCTTATTTACTGAATCTTTTTGGTTATTGCCAATTGTCAAGTAAGTATTTTTCTATTTTTATTTTCATTTCACGACAAATAAACTGTATTTCGTTGAATGTTAGAGGGATTAACTCCCCCATTAAATGAAAGAAAGTTTTAACATTAAAGACACAACATGCACACATTGTGTTTATTCAGGAGACCTATCTCACTGATGTAGAGCACCTTAAATTCACCTTCAGGTCATGTTTATTATTTCTCATTTACTTCTAATGCAAGGGGAGTGGCTTTATTACAAAAACTTTAAATTTCACTTAAATTCCACAGAGAAGGATACATATGTGATACGTACTAATAGACTGTGTTATAAACATGATAGTAAAACAGAGCAAACAAATGACAGTACTAAAATCAAAGAGTATCCGTAAATTGTCCATCCCTAAACTGACAAGTGCGGACAGATGTCTGCTGGATAGAAGTCTTCCTTGCAGTTGAATGCTTACAAAATAATAAGGAATAAGAAGCATTCCTGAGGGAAAGTCTCTCAAAGTCATTAGCACTTGCAACCATAACATTACTTTCCAAACTGGAAAGCATGCGCAGAGGCGCAACAACTACAGATCCCTCAGCCTTCTTCACTCAGATTACAAGGTACTCTCTAAAATTACTGCATTACGATTAGAAAAGGTCATTCCCAAAATTATTTATGCAGACCAAACAGGTTTTGTGAAGAATAGACAGGGTGTGGATAACGTCAGTTGACCTCTTGATATTACAGATTTTTGCAGAGAAGGCATTCAACAGAATAGAGCCAAGAATAGAGCCATGTTTTCTTTCTGAGACTATGAGGGCCATGAACTTTGGTGATGCTATACTTGGTTTTATTAAAACTTTGTTTAAAAACCCTCAGGTCACAGATTTTGACTAATAGAGTTCTGTCAGACGCCTTTTCGGTCAAAAACAGAATTGCAACAACGGATGGACCTCCCTCTGTCCTTAATAGGTAGGATCGAAACAATAAAGATGAACCTGTTAACGAAATTTATTTATTTCACTGTGTTCCTATAAAAAGTCCTTTATCTTTTTTTTAAAGACTTGGACAAGTCTATATCATTTTTCTTATGGCATAAAAAGATGCCAAGGGTCAACCTTGTTACTTTGCAAGCACCATCTTCCAAGGGAGGCTTAAATCTTCCAAATTTTAGAGTCCATTACTTAGCTGCTCAGTTTCGGGCATTCTGGATTTGGTTTCTTTCAAAGATGAAGTGAGATGGGTCACCATAGAGCAACAAGGATTACAATACTTTCAATACTCACCAAAAATCACATTATTTCAGGCATTTTTGATGAACAATTGCACATGCTTTCCAACATTCCAACATGCTGCCCAACATTCCAAAGCTAATAACAGATGGTTTTCTATAAAGCTGGTCCAATAAAGCCAATTGGTGACCTTTATATCAACAACATGTTTGCTGACCTTAGTCAATTATTTGAATTATATGGCTTGAATAAACATCATTTTTAAAAATATTTGCAAATCAGGAATTGCAACAAAAGCCAAACAAAAGAATCTTTTCCAATTAAACCTGACAAATTCTATTTTGAATCGTGTCTTTTTGACAACAAACGTACCTCCACAAAAAGACTTACACCTGTAGTTTGTACATGAATGATAACCTCCCAGTTTATGACAAATCCCCAATTAAGGCAAAAGGGGAATCCGACCTAGGATGCGCTTACACAGACAAAAATTGGAATAAGTTATTAAAACTTGCTCAAACAAAATTAGTATACAGACAAATTCGATTCAACATCTATCATAGGACATATTATACTCTGCTCAGGCTAAGCAAATTAGGAAATAGTATTTCAGACCCATGACAAATAGCAACTCTACTGGAATTATGTGATCAGGATAACTTGTGATGTCTGTGGACTTTGTTTGGATGCTGAGCCCAAAATTTGTATTTTGGATAACGCCTGCCGAAGATATTTTGTGCTATTAGCCATGACTGCGGCAAAAAAGTGTATTCTTAAAAATTGGAAAGCCTCTGCTCCACCTAGTCAGACAAATTGGATTAACAAAGTGTTATCTTACTGCACTCTGGAACAATGTTTCACCCTATAAGGGGGAAACAACGTGACTTTGAACAAATATGGACCTTTCTTGAACATTCTGGCAGGATTGGACTTGAGTAACTGTTGATATTTGATTAGCTGGAATTTTTTGTGTAATTTTCTGTAGATTATATCCGTGACATTAGACTGCAGCGTCTAGAGAGGGGTGGGGTGTGGGAGGTTTTTATTTTTTGTGTTTTTGTTTTCCTTTTGTAAAATATCAAAATTGGAATGGCACTACTGTGTGGATATGCATGCTACAATTTTGCATTTTTAATAAATATACTATAAAAATGTATTTTTTTAAATAAATGCCACAAGTGCAAACCAGGGTTCAGAGCAAAGGGTGGCAAGTTTTTTTTTTAAATCTAAACCACGTTTGAGTTATTTTGAGTTTATTTTTTGTTTGCTACATTCCATATGTGTTCTTTCATAGTTTTGATTCCTTCAGTGAGAATCTACAATGTAAATAATCATGGAAATAATAATAATATTCCTCAGTCGTCCAGGTATGATCCAAATAAATGAAAAAGTGTGTGCAAACTTTTGACTGGTAGTGTATGTCTGACTTGAGTTTACAAATGTTTCCCGAATGAAATGTTTCCCAAAAGTCCTAGATCTTACCTCGTCCAACCTCTCTTCACTGATGGTGCGCTCGTAGTCCACAGACATCTCCTGGAACAGTTCTCCTGCGCGGGATGATGTTCTCCAGACTGATGCCCACGTACACCAGGCGCTCCCTCCTGCGCGCGCACACACACACACACACACACACACACACACACACACACACACACACACACACACACACAGTTAGTCCCTGTCAGGAGCAGGAGGACAGCAGCTCAGAGGGGACATGTCCTACCAGGAGCATCCTCTGTATCCACTGTCTCCATCTTGTCCATCAGGTCATTGGAGTTCCATTTAGTGATCTCTTTTGGGAAGACCTCCTCTCCGTCAGACAGGTCCTCTGAAACACAGGCAGAATACAACTCCTATCACCTCCAGTCATAGATGGATACACACTGGAAGGCCTTCAGTCGTGCAGTCGATTAATCGGTCGGTGGTGTCTTAATTGACTGAAATTTGTATGAGTCGACTAATTGTTTTTTTTTTTTTTTATAATCTAAGGATTTATACGAAATAACAGCAGAAAGGAAAAGTAAGTGATATGGTATCTTTTGGTATTTATATGTAAAAAGGCAGATTAACCTCATGATTCACATATTGAATCTGTCTTTATATAAATATACAATATAAAGTTGTTTTTGCATGAACTCCAGTGCAGGTGTAGTCTTGTGAGTGCAGTTTCATCAGATACATAGACATACATAAAAGTTTGGAGACCTTTTGCCACGCCCCCTTTTTAGTCAATTAATCGAATAGCAGGGCATGTCTCTAGTCCATCAAGAATTTATTGTGTTCCCTACAGCCCTCCTGACTCCTCCTGATAGTCTATGGCACATGTGTCAAACTCAAGGCCCGCGGGCCAAATGTGGCCCGCTATGTCATTTTATGTGGCCCGCAACAAGGTAAATTAAAAGGTATGACTGTCTTAAAATGTCAGTTTATCAGAAAATACGCTGTTATACCGTCATTTTTTACATCTATGCAAATGCATATGCAATATTTGCAACTTGAATGAGTAATAAATACAGAAAATTTAATTAACATTTAGTTACATTTATTTTACATTGCATTTAGTTACATTTATATGACGTTACAGTTACATCTGGCCCTTTGAGGGCAATCATTTTACTGATGTGGCCCTCGGAGAAAATGAGTTTGACACCCCTGGTCTATCGTGAGGGTGGTAACACTGGGTTCTGCTTTAGCGACTTTAACCAAAGTCACTCCACAAAATTTTATTCATAGTATTGTTAAAAAATGAATTCTAGAATACATAAAACTGAAATAGGACATCACTTTTAAAATAAACAAAAAAAAAATAATCGAATTGTGGCTTGTTGAAAAAATGCATACACTAGGAGTGTTTCATACAATGTGTGTATTTCGTTTTTTTAACTGCCATAAAATTGTCAAACGTTAATATTTTTCAGTGATTTTAAATTTTGTAAAGGAGTTCTCTTTAAAATGATATATTGGGATTAAACATTAACATAATTTATTAACCCCTGGTGGTATGTGCCAGTTTTGGTCACATACCACCCACTGCCAATTTAAAAAAAACAAAAAACAAAAAAAAACCTCTGACTATGATCAGTGTGATATTCAGCGTGAATATGGATTTTGGGGCAGTTTTTGAGTAAAGTCAATTTGAAAAATAAATAAATAAATACATTGGGAGTGTTTCGTACAAATTGTATTGTATTATATTGTATTATATTTTTAAACTGCCATAAAATCGTCAAACCCTAAGATTAAAAAAAAAAAAAAAAAGTTTCCATGAAGGGGTTCTCTTCAAAATCACATACTGACTTTGTAAGTTACCAAAAATGATAACAGAGATGTTATATATAGCCTATAGTCATTTTGAATATAACTCAACAACTTCATAATATTTGTTTTACTCTTACTATGATCAGTGTGACTACCCCATCAATGTGATATTTAGTGTGAATATGGACTTTGGGGCATTTTTTGTTTTTATGTAAAGTCAATTTGGGAAAAAAAAGTTAATGATTCCATACATTACCATAAATGATTAATCCTTTAG
>KN476749.1:9464-24260 GCA_000787095.1 Periophthalmodon schlosseri | reverse complement strand
GTTGCCGTTCTATATTTGTACAACTGTGATGTCTTTTAGCCCTGGTTCACTCCTACCTCTGGCCTTCATTGAGCTCCTAAACTGGCTGGCACTCATAAATTCAACCCTCAACCCCTTTATTTATGCTTTCTTCTATAGCTGGTTCAGAGCTGCTTTGAGAATGATAATTTCTGGAAAAATATTCATAGGTGATTTTGCCAACTCCAAATTGCAATAAGTCGGGAGTTCATTTCTTTATTATTTTTTCACATCATAGTTTGTATACATTAGTGTTCAGTGTTAAATTTCACAAAAATGTGTTAGATTTTAGTCAAGATTTTGAAGTCTAATTTTTGTTCAACGAAAATGTCATGCAACCAAAAAAATATAGTTTTAATATAGTTATAAGGTTTAAAGAATTTAAACTAACAGTGGGTCACATCTGATTAATGTACTGTACATCTGAATAAATCAAAGCTTGATAAATAATCAACAAGAAAAGTGTAAATAATTTTAATTTGAATAATTTTCATCTTAAAACTGCAGTAGTGCTAACTCAATTGGTTGTATTTATGTCTTGTAATAATATGTATGAGCTAGTAATTTGAAATCAAGCTGTTTTGGTTGTTTGTTTTTTTTTCTCTTTTGTTTCTTTTTATAAATTTATGCAATAGGCAGTGACCCACACAAATGGTTATAAATGGTACAAGCAATTTTTTGGCTCATTTCCTACAATGTTCTTGAGGCAGCAGTGAAAATGTCATAAGAAGGGTGTAAGAAACTTTGCCACCCTCCACGAGCTCCAGAGTTTGTACGACCTGGGAGATTCGTATGAGAAAATCATTCATATGGGCCATTGTGACTGTACCTTAAGCAATTATCTACAATAATCATACTGTGGACTCCACTGATAACCAATATTTATTTGGTTTTGATAAGATTTTGAGAGAACATGCAGTCTCAAAATGTTCCAACGATGATGAAAAACATGTTCAATTTTCCTAGAAATCTGATTGGCTGGCAGTTGTTTTGTCAGTGGTGCTTTGAGGATGGTGTCAATAAAATCAGTGCTTCATCCCAGAGACACAGTGTCCAGTGTGGGTTTTTTTTGTTTGTCATTAGATGTGATTGTTTAGTTAGACTTACCAACATAACTAAGAGGCTATAAAGTGCAGTCACAGCCGTGACGATGAATGCATCCCACACTGTGCATAATATCCATCCATGTTTTCAGTTAGATAATTTTACTACTTTGTTGTTCGCTCCTGACCCGTCTACTCTATGCGCGCTGGTATATCTTGTACTTGGACTGTTGTCGGCGGTAACAGTTTGTGGAAACCTTCTTGTGATAATCTCCATTGTTTATTTCAAGCAGCTGCACATTCCCACAAACTACCTGATCCTGTCTCTGGCTGTGGCAGACCTGCTGGTGGGAGTTGTAGTTTTTCCTTTTAGCATGGCTCAGCCTCTGACCTCCTGTCTCTCTCAGGAAAATGTCTTTTGTAAAATACGGGATTGTTTTGATGTTACTGTCAGTACTTCATCTATTCTGAACTTGTGCTGTATTTCCATTGACCGATATTATGCCATATGTAAACCTCTCACATATAAGAACACAGTTACGGTGCGTGTGGCTGGGGGCATGATCTTCATGAGCTGGACTGTTGCTGCTGTGATTGGTACCAGCATCGTCATTGGAGGACATAGTCAGGGCACATGTGAAGAGATGTGTCTCGTTGACTTCTTGACTACAGTAGCTGGGGCCATTTTTGCTTTTTTCATGCCTGCATTTATCATGCTCTGTATTTATATCAAGATCTTCATTGTGGCTCAGAAACAGAGAAACAGCATCCAGATTTCTAAATGTGGTGTAATAAGTAAAACGGAGAGGAAGGCCACTAAAACCCTGGCCATAGTGATGGGAGTCTTCCTCTTATGTATGACTCCATACTTTCTGTGCATTGTCTTCCTGCCTTTAGCCAGTGGGAGTCTTCCTCTTATGTATGACTCCATACTTTCTGTGCATTGTCTTTCTGCCTTTAGCCAGTGAAACTCCACCGTTCTCTCTGATTGAAGCTCTGAACTGGCTCACACTGTCCAACTCAATGCTCAATCCTTTCATTTACGCCTTCTTCTACAGCTGGTTCAGATCTGCCTGCAAAATTATATTAAGCGGACAAATTTTCACAGGCAACATTACAAACACAAGACTGATGTGACTATTGAAGGTAACTAGATTTTAAGCTGTGCATTTACATGATCAACCTGTACATTCTTTGTCCCCATTTGAAAAAAAATATAGACATTATTTACCAGAGTCAAAGCCATTATAATGTAACACTGTAATTAAGACTGTACTTATAGAAAGACACATCAGATAAAACATTACACCAATGGCAAAATATCTGTTAGAGGGGGTATTTTACTTCTATGGGGTATTAACTGCTAACATGTAACATATTTACATCACCATGTCATCTTTTATTGTTTTGTAAATGCTAAATTCGCTGAAAACAATGTATTAATATGTTTTATAATGGATGATATATAAAACCACTTCAGGAACATTTTTGATGAGGGAACAACATAACATAATATAACATGGTAGAAAGCTAAAAAAAAAAAAAAAGAAAGATTTATATGTAATACCTGCTCTTTGAATGTATTTTTTGCCATTAATGTTACTTTTAACTTCTGAATATTTTATGTAACTGCAAGAGGACTAAAGAATGTCTCTCTTGTTGCTTTTGTCAGTCATAGAATCATATGCATTCACCAGGAGCGTATATAACATTAGTTAAATGGTGGGATATAAGTTTATGTCCTCTGTCCCAACTTCAACAGGCCCCTTTGGGTGTTACATTACTAAACTTTATAGGAATGAAGATACATGAACTATTTCAATGAATTATTTGAATACAATTTTCCAACTGCATCAGCTCTCACCCTATGCACTCAGAGACACAGACCAGGCTCCTAACAATCTGATTGGATGAGTCATCAGAGATTTCAAGACTGGTGTCTATATAACACATTAGCAGACCCAGTGACCCAGTGAGCAGCAGGGAAACTGATGACATTTGACTGCAATAATAGATTTGTGTTAATATATTTGTTGTAAGGGTCTTCCATCCACAAGTGACAATGAATGCCATTTACACTGTGCAAAATATCCATCCATGTTTTCAGTTAGATAATTTTACTACTTTGTTGTTCCCTCCTGACCCGTCTACTCTATGTGCGCTGGTATATCTTGTACTTGGACTGTTGTCGGCGGTAACAGTTTGTGGAAACCTTCTTGTGATAATCTCCATTGTTTATTTCAAGCAGCTGCACATTCCCACAAACTACCTGATCCTGTCTCTGGCTGTGGCAGACCTGCTGGTGGGAGTTGTAGTTTTTCCCTTCAGCATGGCTCAGACCCTGACCTCCTGTCTCTCTCAGGAAAATGTCTTTTGTAAAATACGAGATTGTTTTGATGCAAGCCTTTGTACTTCATCTATTCTGAACTTGTGCTGTATTTCCATTGACCGATATTATGCCATATGTAAACCTCTCACATATAAGAACATAGTTACTGGACAAGTGACTGGGGGCATGATCTTCATGACTTGGAGTCTAGCAGCCGTGATTGGTATTGGTATTGTCATTGGTGGATACAGCCAGGGAACATGTGAAGAAATATGCTCTGTGAATGTTGTTCTGTCTAATGTCTCAGGCCCTGTCTTTTCCTTTTTTATGCCTGCTGTTATAATGCTGTGCATTTACACTAAGATCTTCATTGTGGCTCAGAAACAGAGAAACAGCATCCAGATTTCTAAATGTGGTGCGATAAGTAAGACGGAGAGGAAGGCCACTAAAACCCTGGCCATAGTGATGGGAGTCTTCCTCTTATGTATGACTCCATACTTTCTGTGCATTGTCTTTCTGCCTTTAGCCAGTGAAACTCCACCGTTCTCTCTGATTGAAGCTCTGAACTGGCTCACACTGTCCAACTCAATGCTCAATCCTTTCATTTACGCCTTCTTCTACAGCTGGTTCAGATCTGCCTGTAAAATTATATTAAGCGGACAAATATTCTCAGGCAACTTTGCCAACATTAAACTAGTGTGATGTTCGAGATGGAGGTCTGTTTGCAGGCAGCATCTGCTTAAAATAAAATCAAGGACATTTATCATGTCTGTTACAATAAACTTCAATGAGGGGAATCTCCAGTTCATAGAGAAGGGTTCTGTGGCCTTGGAACATGCAAAATCTTTGTTGTTTTGTTTGTGGAAATCTTGTGATAATCTCCAGTTTCCATTTTCAAGCAGATTTGCACAATGTCCCCTTTCAAAAATAAAGGCTCATTGACATTACATGAATGCCATATTGAGATTTCCACTCTCCAAAACTAAAGAATAACAATAGACTCTACTTTGTTGTACTTCAATGTATGAAAGTCACCTTATACATTGTGAATAACTTTTTTTAAAATAAGCAGTCACTTGACACTAACCAATTTACATAAATATTATGATTGGATGAGATATGTTCTGTCCTTGTGGGCGTGGAAAAAAAACAACTGATAAAACGTACTTTCGATTTGAGTGTCAACATAGAGACATAAGACGAAATGTTGGCTATTCGTCAAGATTTTTGAATTGTATGTTTTAGATATGAACTGGACCTACTCTGACACTCATCCTTGCTTTGAATTATATAGTGCAACTTATATTTTTCTTCACAACCCTTCAATATTATGTGTTTTCCTATACATAGTACTTTCTTGTTTATGTCTAGCAACAGTTTGTGGAAACCTTCTTGTGATAATCTCCATTGTTTATTTCAAGCAGCTGCACATTCCCACAAACTACCTGATCCTGTCTCTGGCTGTGGCAGACCTGCTGGTGGGAGTCGTAGTTTTTCCTTTTAGTATGGCTCAGACTCTGACCTCCTGTCTCTATCAAGAAAATGTCTTTTGTAAAATACGAGATTGGTTTGATATCACACTAAGTACTTCTTCTATTTTGAACTTGTGCTGTATTTCCATTGACAGATATTATGCCATATGTAAACCTCTCACATATAAGAACACAGTAACTGGACGTGTGGCTGGGGTCATGATCTTTATGACTTGGAGTGTTGCTGCTATGATTGGTAGTAGTATACTGATTGGAGGAAACAGTCAGGAAGCATGCACAGAGCCATGTCTAGTTGATGTAGTATTGACCAACATAACAGGGCCTATTTTTGCTTTTTTCATGCCTGCAGTTATAATGATTTGCATATATCTTAAAATTTTCTTTGTGGCTCAGAGACAGAGAAACAGCATCCAAATTTCTAAATGTGGTGTAATAAGTAAGACGGAGAGGAAGGCCACTAAAACTCTGGCCATAGTGATGGGAGTCTTCCTCTTATGTATGACTCCATACTTTCTGTGCATTGTCTTTCTGCCTTTAGCCAGTGAAACTCCACCGTTCTCTCTGATTGAAGCTCTGAACTGGCTCACACTGTCCAACTCAATGCTCAATCCTTTCATTTACGCCTTCTTCTACAGGTGGTTCAGGTCTGCCTGTAAAATGATTGTATTTGGACAAATATTCAAAAGTAACCTAGCATGTACAAAACTGATGGGATGATTCCAGTGTCAGCCACTTCATTATGTCTGCATACCAAGTAAACTTTGATTATGCTACACTGTTTTATGTGTAAGTAAAATTTAAAAGTAATGTTGGATATAAATTATGTTGTGTTGAGTTTTTAATCCAACTCAAATATTGATGTTTCATCGTTATTTCAAGTGTCGACACATGATGATAATGTAATTATTTTTAGTGCAGCTCCGAATGTTTCAAGCATTATCTCTTAATGTATGTAGAAACCTTGATTTGAATACTTACAAAAATATAACTTTTTTTTTTTACAAGGACAGAGCATATTGATCAACAGTACAACTGCATAATATGCCAGAGTTAACCAAAGGCTAGTTTCCATCTGTAGTCCTTTGTCAGATGTACAGAAGGCACCCTAGAAAGAGTGACCATAATAAGATAAAAGAACTGAACATTTCATAGATTAAAATTTAGGCAAGTTTGTGCCGGCCATGTAAGATTTTACGAATCAGGCAGACATTATTGAATTTAATTAGATTGTCCCAACTAAGAAGGTTGAATTTTGATAAGATCCAACAATGATAAAAATGATGTGGTTTCTTGTCCAAAACTTGTGTCTGTTTATACAGAGACTGCATTGGTTTGAGTTTAGTGTGTTTGGCCTGGGACCATCTAGTAGGACAGTAGGTCATGTGAGATACAGTGCATGTACAGTTTGGATACTTCAGTCGACTTCTGATTCCCTTTCAAAATAAGTTATTCGTGTATCGCATCCAGGACCTCAGAAAATGGACAATGATTTTTTTTTTTTTGTCGATGTAGAGAAATATAGTATACTTTACAATGTCAATTTTGCAAGGACACAATTTTACAAGGCAGGAGAAGTCATGGTGTGCAAACCTTAACAGAAAGTAGCCTAATTGATGCAAGCAGCACATCAGCCATGGCTTGTTATGCTTTATTAACTGCATCGTCTCTCTTAGTTTTAAAACCTACTTCATCCGTCCAACATTTTATATGTAAGCAATACAAAACAGTTTGTAGTAAAACTGTGTACCATCAGCGTAACACAAGGAGGACATCTCATCATGCTGTGAATGCTGTGACTGTGAGAGGCCTGGACATTTGCATACTGTCCAACCTGATGGGTGTGACTGGAGTGAAGTACAGAGGGGAAAGTGAGGGGAATGACCTTGCTATAAAAAAATTAAATTGAACCACTATAATGCTGCACATAATGTAAGATAAATCTGAAGCTGAATGGCAACTAACTTTGCCAAAACCATAGACAAGAGCCTCAGATTGTAAGTAGTTCTGGGCTGGCTTAAAGTAAATGACTGCAGCTTTGAGAGAGAATGGAACATGACCACTCATAAGTGAGAGATTAACAGACTGCATAGTTGGAGTGTTTAAAAGATTCACTTCATTATAAAATTGCATGTTTAGTAACTTAATAACTGACTCCCTTGTGTTCTAGTAGTGTCTAACAGCTACTGTATTGCTAAGTTACAGAAGCAGAAGTAGCACAAAGTAATGCAGTGCTTAGGGACTTGCATAACTTTCACACCTGTAATAAGTGTGTTGGGACCATCATGGCAAACAAACAACAGACTGGATTTGTCTTTAGCATGATAGTGTTTGTTAAAGATTTGTTTTAGTCAAAAGCATTAGACAATAATGCTGTTTGTTCAAGAGGAAAAAAAAGATTATTTAAATTAATTGAAAGCCTATTTGTTTCAAGTTAAGGCAACTGTCCTTACAATAATATTAAATAATCTAAATATTTCATCTTTCAAATGGGGAAAAGTCCTTTCAAACTCCTTCAAAAAGGGAGAAATCATTTGTCTGAATCCCACGAATAGGGAGTTATCAAAGACCCAGTACTGGTTTTCATCAGATGTTTCTATGGCATCACACACCAAAACAGTGTGTTGTTTATCCCTATCCCTCTCCTGTAATCATTCTGAATTCTGTTTTTGTTTTATTTGCAGAAATACTATTTTGATAACCTCTGACCAGACAAAGTTCTGATTTCTCTGCTCAGATTGCTTTTTCCATATACAGGCCTGACAGTTATCATCACCTACAACTCATTGATGTTAAACAGACTTCACTACATGGCACCACCAACGTCACTGATGCCAGTGCCACTCTATCCTTCAGAGATGGGCACTTCTGCTGGCACAACGCAGATCCAGCTATGAAGAACAGTGGTCATAGCTGGTTTGCTACTCCAACATTCTCTGTATCGCTGAAACCAGGTTTTCTGTGACATGTGACTTGCTGGCAATCCGCCTGAAGTTTTGTTAGAACCACCTAATTACATACAGTGACCATTCTTGGGCCGATACCAGCCTTTATCATCAAAACAGTACACTGCATTAAAATGGTAATTGGGGTCTCACATTTCCATAATAGAACTGTAAAATCATATAGAAAATGTTGCTTATGACCCTTGTCCCTCCTGTCGGTACTCCTGACCACGGTCTGAAGGTTTATCCTACAGCGAGATGCTCCTGACCAGGGTCTGAAGATTTATCCTACAGCGAGATGCTCCTGACCAGGGTCTGAAGATTTATCCTACAGCGAGATGCTCCTGACCAGGGTCTGAAGATTTATCCTACAGCGAGATGCTCCTGACCAGGGTCTGAAGATTTATCCTACAGCGAGTGGCTCCTGTCCAGGGTCTGAAGGTTTATCGTACAGCGAGGTGCTCCTGTCCAGGGTTAGGAGAAGGCGTATCCTACAGCAAGGTATTCCTGACCATGGTCTGAAGGCTTATCCTATAGCGAGGTGCTCCTGACCAGGATCTGAAGGCTTTTCCTACAGCAAGGTGCTCCTGACCAGAGTCTGGAGAAGGCTTATCCTACAGCAAGGTGCTCCTGACCAGGGTCTGAAGGCTTTTCCTACAGCGAGGTGCTCCTGGCATCTGGAGAAGGCTTATCCTACAGCGAAATTCTCCTGACCAGGGTCTGGGGAAAGGTCTTGGGCCGTGCAGATCCACTGCTCAACACTGTTTGATTGTCTATTGCTTTCCATGCAATTCTCTCTCAAACAATCACAAATCCTATTTTGTCTTTGACACATATTTCCAACTTGAGCCTCATATATCTGGTCTGTGCTTAATTTGAAAACACAGTGAAGCATTTTGATGGTCATTCCATAAATGCTGCACAGAGGTCTGTGCATTCTGAGGGACTGACATGTTCACTAAGAGAAATATTTCATTTTGTGAAATTAACTAAATTAAATAAAAATTTTGATGTTGTATGAATGTATGTATGAATTATTGTGAGGGATCCATGTATATCTTTGAAACAATCATCACTACACACAGTTCTCAGGCTGTTTCTCAGAACAAAACACACAGCTCTCATTCACAAACATGATCATTGAATTCACCTTGTTCTTCACAACTACAGGACTGTTAATGTTATTGTCACTGTAACTTTCAATATGGGAATTCAAACACAACAGCAAAAAACAGCAATTTGTGAGCTTCTGGGGTGCTTCTGATTGTGGCCTCCAGACAATGGATGATGAACTGGATGCTTTGGCTGAACATGGACTACATTTACACAGGCACTGTATGGGAAGTGAGGCCAAGCCAAAGATGCCTCATCCTGGGCTGAGAAACATACATGGTAAAAGCTGCTGTCAATGGCCTAACACGTCCTCAGAGGGGTCTCCATGATGTCCTCCAGGAAAAGCTCCTACACTCCTCGAAGGAAGGCTCTGTTCATACCTAGCATGAACACAAATCCATAACACTGCTCCAAGTTAGCAAACCATTTTCCTGTACCTGTCCAAAGGTTTCCAGTTGGGCAGAGAGCAGGAAAGTCTAGGCCATGCCTTGGGTACGATAGCACACTGAATGCTTTGATTTGTCTCAGATATTATCTTTGAGGAGGTAACTAATAGCAAAGCCCACAGGTAGACATAGAACTCAGGAAAAGAACCACATATTTTACAGTTTTTAAGTGAACCACATATTTTACAGTTTTTAAGTTCATTTATACTAACTAACAAAAAATATACGAATACCAAACTTTACCTTTAACAAAGGGAAATTTAGATCCACACATTGAAAATGAGGCATGTACGTTCCATTTTAAATGTCTACTCCTGCTTCTAACCAGGTCTAGCAGGTACTTCACGCACCACTGGTCACTGATTGGCCAGAGTGCCGGCAGAATTCATTGTTACCACAGAGTACATTTGGTTATCCAAAAGTATACCAGTATAGAGTAGACCAGAGTTAAGAGCAGAATTATACCACACGCTCACAATGAAGTCACCACCTTCAATGAAGAACGTCTCAGGTTCTTCAACCAACAACTGGCCAAAGAAGGAAAGTCACGAAAGTCTTTGCCTCACCACGACACTACAAATTAGAGTGCAATTAATATATCGCCATCGCTGATGTGGCCAATATTCCCCGTGTATGTTGTACTTTATTTGAAAGTGTAGATTATTCATTACATTTAATATTAAAAGATTAAATTATAACAGTCAAATAGTCATAATTTAACCACGGCATGAACAATCAAAGTACAATTTACAACTATCTAATCAATCTATTGTTGCATAGCATCCCTCTTAGTCCCTCCCCTCAAAGAAGCCCATGAAATCTTACGTATTTAAACCTGCACAGCCCACAGACACCTGGCATGTGTAACTGCCACACTTGCATGTGATTTGTTACTTTTTCTTAAATGGAAGCAAACTCTACACTTAATGTGACACATTTCTGCAGTAATTCTGTAATATCACCTGAATCCTTTAGGACTTTGCTGTTAAACTTTGTTTTCGGGACAATCTCTGTTGTAATAATGTGTGGTAACCTGCTTGTTATCATGGCTATTACGTACTTTCGACAGCTCCACACTCCAACAAACTACCTGGTCCTTTCTCTGGCTGTCTCTGACCTGCTGATTGGAGCTGTTGTTCTGCCTTTTAGCACTGTTTTATTTGTGAATCCCTGTTGGCATCTTCAAAGAATTCTTTGTAACATACGTGCTACATTCGATATAATGCTCTCTATCAGTTCAATATTGAATCTATGCTTCATCTCTATTGACAGATACTATGCAGTGTGCCAGCCTCTGATCTACAGATCCAAAATTACTTTTCAGATTGTTGGAATCATGATCTTTATCACATGGGCTGCTGCGGTATCATGTGGAATCATTATCACCATTGGAGGGAAGGCACGAGAAAAGGCAGAACAAAGATGTGCATTTTTTCGAAATTCAAATCTAAATGTTATTGGCTCTTTTACTGGCTTGTACATCCCTATCATTATCATGTTTCCGATTTACACAAAGATTCTTCTTGTGGCTCGGAGACAGGCACGCAGCATCCAGAGCACTAATTCAGGTGTGACAGTGAGCAGAATGGAGAGAAAGGCGACTCGCACTCTGGCCATCGTGGTGGGGGTCTTCTTCTTCTGCTGGGCTCCTTTCCTGATCTCTATGACCTGTTTGCCTTTTATTGATTACACAGTTTCTGATTCTGTATTTGAAGCCTTCAAATGGTTTGCATGGACAAACTCCGGGCTCAACCCATTCATCTATGCCTTTTTTTACAGCTGGTTCAGATCTGCTTTCAGAATTATTCTTTCTGGACAGATATTCTTTAGAAATGTGACAAATGCAAAACTGTTTTAAAGATACTGTGAACAGTACACATGTATAAGATATTTTATAAACATTAACATTAGCCTTCAGTGTCCCCAGATGTAGGGTAAACATGCACAAATTGTCAATGTGACCTTGTAAGCTATACATATAGTGCAGCAGACCATCCACATGCACCCACGTGAACTGGATCATGTTTACACTTTTGTTCTATATGTCACTCACGTGATATGAAAACATAGATTACTTATTAATGTGAATATAATATGTGATTCCAATAATTGTCTAATTGTCTTTTGCAAAATGTGTGATTTTAGAGCTAAATGCATATTTCTCTGATACAATAGTCCAAGTGTAGTTTAGATCTGTATAAGGGATGTTATTTTTATATTATTTCTGATATTTGGATGATCAGCCGTGACGGCATAGTAAATGTTAATTAACCAAGTTCAATATTTTAGTGTTCTAGCGACAAGCATTTAAGTATAGTAACAGTGGCTGGCAAAGCTAATGATAGTGATTGTGGTCATGCTTCACTCTGGGCTTACTCTTTGTGCGCTCTCTGTCCGGCGCCCCTCTCTGGCGTGCGCCCCCGTCTGGCGCTCCTTACTTCCCAGTGTGTTTTTAAGATTTATAATGTAAACTAAAATAAGGCTATGTTTAATAATCATTAGTCATACGCTAAAATGTTGTCCATTTGTGAAACTTTAACATGAAATAGCGCTTCTCCAGAAGGAACGCATAATTCACATAATTACCGGTACCCATGGAAATACCCATTGAAATACCCAAGGAGGCGCAGAACTCATTAGGGGAGCATAGCATAGGTAAGCTTCCTCCTTCTCCCGTGCGCACTGCTGTAGAACAGATTCCCCCAATTTACATCAAAGCCTTAACATAAACAAGAGTTTAGGAACTCACAAAAATCTTGAAAATTCAACTTTCTGGCAAGGTTATGCTCGTAGTGTAAATTCAGGCTTACAGTAGTTGCTAACTTTGAAGTTATATTTTACTCATGGTGAAAGTAATTTGAACACTTACCAAAACAGTTCAAATCAGTGTGTAAACTTTAAAAACACAGAGTTGCCCTGAAGAAAATCTGATGAAATTGAGCATCAAGAAAGAGACATAACTATACCCAAAAAAGTGCAAATGAAACTGTGAATAACATTATACAGTATGAGTCAGTTTAAGTTACAGTAATATTCATTTACACAAATGCTGTAATCAATGCCCAATGGAGTTAAATTTCACTCATCCAATCAGTGGGCTCCCAGCATCACGGCTGCTTCAGATAAAGAGTCCAGTGCACAATGACCTGCACAGAGTTGTCAACATTGTCAAGGTTATGCAAAGTTTTTCAGTGAAGCTGGTGCTACAGACTTGCGATTTGAGACAGATATTCATGTAATCTTTTCTGTTATGCTCTTCTAACAATTTTTTTTTTCCTTTTCTGCATGGAACCGCTCACCAACCAAACCACTTTCTGTGCAAATTGGGAAAATGCATCAGCAGATAGTAGGACTCAGTTGTTATGTTTTGTTTTAGGGACTTTAGCCGCAGTAACAATGTGTGGTAACCTGCTTGTTATACTTTCTATTATTTACTTCAAACAACTCCACACTCCCACAAACTACCTGGTCCTGTCTTTGGCTGTGGCTGATCTACTTGTGGGGGTTGTGGTTATACCTTTTAGTACAGTCTTGTTTGCAAACCCATGCTGGTACCTTCAAGATGTAGTTTGCTTCCTACGGGGAGTGTTTGATATTGCACTGTGCTCTGCTTCAATCTTGAACTTATGCTTTATCTCCATTGACCGATATTATGCTGTTTGCCAACCTTTAAGCTATCGAACCAAAATTAATGTCCCTGTTACTGCAATCATGATTTTGATCACATGGACTGTGTCGATTGTCTGTGGGACAGTCATAACACTCGGTGGGCGAAAGATCGAATCAAGATGTGCTTTTGTCCAGGGTTTAAATTTAGGAGCTCTTGTTGCCGTCATAGCATTTTACATCCCCGCAATTATAATGATCACAATTTATTTGAAGATTTTCCACGTGGCTCAAAAACAGGCACGAAGCATCCATAGCATAAACACAGGAGAGGCGGTGAGTAAAATGGAGAAAAAGGCGACTCGCACTCTTGCTATAGTAATGGGAGTGTTTTTTCTTTGTTGGTCGCCAATGGCATTATGTGGCACTTTTTTATCTTTAAATCATTTCAAAGTTCCTCTAACAGCTATGGAGGTTTTTAAATGGTTTGGATGGTCCAACTCAATGCTCAACCCGTTCATCTATGCTTACTTTTACAGCTGGTTCAGGTGTGCTTTCAGAATGATACTTTCTGGAAAAATATTTAAGGCAAAATATACCAATGCTAAATTGTACTGAATAGATATTGTAATACCTCATTGTAAGGTACAGTTTATAGCAGTTGAAATGACTGGATTATAATGAGATTTACATTTAACTGAGTCTTTTTATTCTGCACTCTTCTCTTTTAATGTAAATTTTATGATGATTATTTGTGATTATTTATGTTTTGATTTGTTGTACTGTGATTTTAATGTCTTTCTTATTCTGTAAAGCACTTTGAATTACTTTGTGTACAAATTGTGCTGTACTAATAAACTTGCCTTGCCTTGTCTATTTTTTTATGTGATAATGTAATAGTTGATTATAATCACAAACGGTCTGATATTTTCTATATTTTACATACTTTATGTTCTATGTTTTTGGAAATGTGTTTCTTGTACCTTAGCCTAATTTATTTGTACAATACTTTATATGTTTTATTTGTTTAATCACAAACTTACTTAAACACCAGTCTCATAATCACCTAAAAAGTATGTTATAGAATATCTTTTACAGTAATGTGAAGTCAGGAATGTATTAGATCTATAGGGCCTTAAAGGAGTATAACTGTCTATTGCATTCTTATTCAACTAAATTATGACTTTAAATGCCGAACTGTGTCCACAAAAATGCGATTTTCTTATGACAAAAAACAATCATCTCAGTTTGTCACACAAGCAATGTGTGCACTGTGCTGACATTTCTGTTTCAGCTGGGGCGGCATGTGAATGGACACAGATGCCAATCGGCCAGGCCTCATCTTTTTTAATCCCGAGTTGCTGAACTGTGTGTCTGTTACACCTGGAGAATGCAGCTAAGAGTTTCTGCTCCCCTTCTTCCTGGTGAGGACCAAGGAGTGAATTCGCAAGGTTGGTCTTTTTTTGAAAGGACACAAAATCTTTTTTATTAAGGCCATGAGCACCAGAGCAATAGACTCACAGATCTGCTACACCAGAAAGGGCAAAGTGAGAAATACCCCCAAAGGTAGTGGAGAACGACTGAGCCAAGGCTTGGGGACTTCCAGATACAGACTGACAGAACAGTGATGGTGAACTATACATACTATACTATCATGTGGTTGGACAAACCGCAGAGCAAAGCTGTTGTGGTGGACATTGCAGTACCAAGTGATGGGAACATGAGAAACTAGAGAAATACCAGGGGCTCAAAGAAGAGCTGGAGAAGGCCTGGAAGGTGAAGGCATCAGTGGTGCCTGTGGTCATC
>KN476747.1:7807-19597 GCA_000787095.1 Periophthalmodon schlosseri | reverse complement strand
TTTATTTTATTTTATTAAATTTATTTTCCCAAGCCATGCGGAACCACAGTATAAGGATGAAAGAGCCGCAAGCAGCTCCGGAGCCGCGGGTTGCCAACCCCTGGTCTATACATTATTATTTACTGTTTGATTTTAGCAATTTTCCTCAAAATTCTACAAATGCAATTGTCCGATAATCAGGAAGTGTGTGCATGCATGCTAGTTGTCGTTTTCGTGTAGTTTTACAGGAATGGCAAAACTCCGCTCTGGTTTCTGAAAGTTGTGAAAAGCACTTATAAACTCATTGCAGTGAACAATTAGGATGCTCAGAATGCATAAGAAAGTGAGGAATAACTTTGGACAACTAGAAACCATTTAAAATGAACTAGTTCAGTTTTTCACATTTAAAATCAGGTACAGTGCCTTTAGGTTGTGCATAAATTAACCCGTTCTATGGTTCATTAATGTTTATAACTAAAGTTGGACACTGTTTTGAGTTATGGGCTGTTGGATGTTGTCATGACGTTTCGATGCAGCCTAATATATGGTAACTTATTTCAAAACAGTAGCAATGAGACTTCTGCATGGCCAGCTACCAAAGCTATGGAGACTAAAGTGTTGCAATTACTTTACTAGTTGCAGGGCATTTTTATTAAAGGAGACGTTAGAGCTTTTCACCATGTTATAAATGTTTTCACTTTTTATTTACCCTCTGAAGTTGTATTTAGAGTGATTTATACATGTTTGACTAATCTTTATGCTATATTGCTCAGTTCTACCCCCGTTTTCACCGCCAGCGGTACACGCCCACTGCTCCGTGGGTACTTCGTTCTCCAATTTTATTTTTTAAATCAGTGATACACATCGGGTTCTGCAGCGTTGTGAAGCCATTTTGGCACAAATGAAAGCAAAAAATAGCGCTTTGTTTTAATGACGTTTACAGCAACATTGGCTCCCTCCATTATTTTCAGACCCGGAAATCAATTGACTTATTTATATAAAATTTAAAAAGTCCAAATTATAACATAATGATCCACTGGTGTCATGGATTATAGCACAATAGGTATAGCTTTTATACCACGATAGCTTTTAATACTTTAATAATGTGTCTGCTTATTGCCAATATAAGGTTCCAGATTACACTTAAGACAGAAAATAGCTGACATGTCAAAAACAGAACAATGTAAGAATCACAACAGAAAACTTCATATCATACTTAAAAATTTGTTAAAATTTTGCACAAATGAGGGAGGCAATCCCTTATTTGACTGAATGACATGTATAGACTCAAATTAGACTTTGGGGAGCTCAGGAAGAGCAGTGGACAGCTACAGATAGGAAACTAAGTATGTTTTAAAGTAGTAGTAGTAGTAGTAGTAGTAGTAGTATTAGTATAGTACCTCGTGTTCTACTGTACGCTCTGCTATTGTACAATGCCCAGCAGACTTTTATTGCAGACCTTCAAACAGTCCTTTGTTGGCCTGGTGCCAGACTACATGTGTAACTGTCACATCTGATTCATTGGTTTTTCTCAACGGCTGTCACACTTCCTCTTAAAGGTACTGTACCTGATTGTTTTTTACTGTCTTCAAAATGTGTAAAACAGAGCAAGTTTGTTTTAAGTGGTTTGCAGTGGTCCAAAGTTATTCCTCACTTACCTTATGCATCATGAGGAAACATTATAGCATAGATCAAAAATTAGAGTAATATGGCCCCCTTAAAAGCAGTGGACACATTTTCCAACAAAGAAAAAACAGAGATTACCAGGAAAGGGGCACTGGTCCATGCCATGGTGGACAGCGCTCCCAGGAAGGCGGTCCTACGCAGCACGTTGAGCTCCTTCTGTCGAATGGCTAAGATTTTCTCTATGAAAGACTTCTCCCAAGCGTACAGTTTCAGAACCTTAATCCCATTCAGGATCTCGTTCATCAGTTTAATGCGCTCATCTTTGTACCGCATCTGCTCCACCTGCAAACAGAGAGGGTAAGTGATCTGCTGTGTGATGGATTACATCATGATCACATAACGCCAATTCTTGCTTCTTTGCACTGGCTTCCTGTTAATTTTAGAATAGATTTTAAGATTTTATTGTTTGTTTTTAAAGAGGGGGCATTATGCAAAATCAACTTTTTGGAGCTTTCTACCATGTTATAATGTTGTTCTCTCATCAAAAACATGGTTATGCAAAATCAACTTTTTGGAGCTTTCTACCATGTTATAATGTTGTTCTCTCATCAAAAAACATGGCTGAAGAGGTTTTAGATGTCATCCAATCATGTTTGCAGCAAGCGATCTTTCCTGGACCCAAACCTTCCAATTCTGATGACTTTTAGAGCTAAATGTTTGTTTTACATTGCTATGTACAGCACTTCGGAAACTGTCTTGTTTATAAAATGTGATATACTAATAAATTTGGATTGGGATTGGGATGAGGAGAATGTGGACGGTGAATACCTGGTAGGCTCTGGTCTTCATGGCGATGAAAGCATTTAGTGGGATAAGGAGGATCATAACTGCCACTCCAGCCAGCACAGACGCACCCAGGTACTGCAAAACAAGAACCATATCTTATGTATAAACCTGAATTCAACATACCATACCATTTTTATATAAATTACTATTTTAAATAGGGATGTAACAATAACTGAAATATTGTGACATTGTATTGTCAAAAGTCTCACAATAATATCATTGGCTGTGACAATATATCATATTACAAGTCTCTTTGCTTAAAGGAATTGTTATGGTGCAGTTAAAAAACAGAGGGAACTACATATACCATGATCCTTTGCTCCGTTTCAGTACAAACTATATGAACTGTTATTTAAATTTTAATTCTTTGGATTATGACAGAACCAAAGGCTTGTCAAGGCATTTTAAAAGGAAAAAGTAGCATATTCACAATTTTGTTAGCCTCCACAAAATATCACAGTAAATATCATACCGTGAGCTTCATATCGTGAAAATATCATCCAGAGAGATTTTGTTACATCCCTAATTTAAAAGGTGCACTATGTAACTTTTCAGGTGTTAGGTCTACCACCTGCTTGTCTCCATGGAGCTGTTATTGCTTTGCGTGAAATGTTCCACAGTATGGCAGTTTCAATGCTCAAATCCAGTTGGTTTAAACCTAAAAGGACTTTCTCTGAATTGTTGCTGCCTAAACCCCTGCACTAGAGACAATCATTTATAAGTGCTAGTGCAGCTTTTGCAGCTCAGTGAGTGAATTCTGGAGGTTCTGAGCTTTCACATAAGGCAGAGCCTGTCCATATACTGAGAATGAGAAAAACTTGTATGTGTTCACTATCTGCAGGTTAACGCACTGGCAACACAGGTTCAGTTGTGATAGTAGTACCTTTTTTACTGAACTGTACAAGCACAGGCTACATACAATTCCTCTAAGTGAGTGTGATGCTAGACCATGAGCATGTCTTAAACTAGTACACACACTTTGGTCAGTATGAGAAGAAAGCAGTAGCTCTTTATCAAAGCAGAGCGTGTTTACCTGCCATAGAAAATAGAGAGCCAGCATGATCTGCAGAGGGGCCGACCACAACATGTTGAGGAACGTAGTCAGGTCCATGAACCTCTGGGCATCCACTGACATCAGGTTGACCACTTCCCCCACAGTGGACGAGCGCTTGGCTGCGTTGGTTATGACCAGGGACTGCAGACAGACAACACAACTCACAACATCAGTTGCATCACTAGTTTATTTTGCTCTGAATGTGTACAAACACTACATGTGCATATGACAGCTTTTCATCTATTTCTCTTACTTAGTTTGGTGAGATAGTATCCGTGGTAAACATTTAATTCTAGTTAAGGCATAAATACAGGAAGTAACACTGAATTTCTAAAACATTTTGATGACATAGGTTGTTGTATATATTTATTGTTAAATAATAACTATAAAGTTCAGGACCGAAAGTCAAAAAACATGACTGTCAGTTTAGAGTATAGTATAGAGTATTTAGCATCTTTAAATCTCCACTGATTTAACGTTGAGCTCTATAGTGTAAATGAAATAAGCTTTGGCCCTTGTGGAAAGTATAGTTGCTATTAACAAAGCTCTACATATGTCACATCTGATGCCCATGTCCAACCAGGAAGAAAAATTAAAAAAAGCTTTTTCTTTTTTAGCAAAATCAAAAATATAATTTTGATGGTTACATTTTATTGAAAGTAGTAGTCTCACCTGTCATATGCTTGTTTGCATGTTTAGTTCAGAGCTCATAGTTAATCTAATCTATTTTTAAACACATTTTATTCAACCAACAGTAGCTCAGTGCTTAAGGCACTTGTTCACCAACCTGAAGGTCAGAGGTTTGATTCCCGCTCAGTCCAAGTTCTGTCTTTGTGTCCTTAGGCAAGACACTTCACCCACATTGCCTAGTATGAATGAGGTAAGTGCATTGCTGCCGACCGAGTGTGAAGTGAATGAATAATGACTACAGTGAAGAGCTTTGAAAGGCTTTGACAAGCCTGTAAAGCGCATTACAAGTGTAGTGCAGTATTATTATGGTTAACATTTGCAACCCATGGATTACCTTTCACTTCAACAAACCACTTAACACATATAAGTAGTAATAAGTAGTAGTGTGAAGTACCTTCCTGTAAATAGCTCCGATGATGGCTGTGCGCACATTCATGCCTGTCACAAAGCAGTACTGGAAGTGCTGGTGCAGTATGAGAGTCTGGAGGACTGCAGTGAAAAACATGAGGAAGGCCAGAGCGTAGCCCCACCAGTCAGGAACACCCTTCTGCTTCGTGAACGAGATCAGCATACTGAGGAAAGACCATTCAGAAAGTACTAAAGCTGGTCACAAATGGGTCACTTTTTCAGCCAACGCTGAAAAACCAGGTGTATGGGGACCCCACTTACCAGGGGGTACTTGGAATAATTACAAGTTCAAAAGCATGAAATTGAATAGCATTTTAAAAACGAAATCGTCTTTTTCGTAAATTTTATGAATTTAAGAATGGTTTAAGAATTTTAGCACAAATATAATTTACACAAGAAAATATTATGAGTATTGACAATTTGACGATAATATTATAATATAATAATAAAACAGATTCATATCTACTAAAAATTACCATTACATGAGTTAGGCGGTACTAGGAGTGTGAAACAAAATGTGAAAAATATGAATGTAAGTGAATAAAGGATTTGACTGCTTTGGTCATGGTGTCAATAATGGTAAAACATACTGTACATGTATACACTCTATATTCAGTACAACTTTCTTGAATGTTTTTAGGCAAATAATAAGGAATCTGGACATGGCTTCATAAAAACATATTCACTGATACTATCTCAAATGAGAGGAATAAGCTTTAAGCACACATTATGTACAATGCATTTTATATAAATTAATATTTTTATATATAAATTATAGCTGCACAATTTAGAAAAAAAAAAAGTAACAGATTTTTCTGACAAGTATTACGGTTAGATTTGCAATATATGTTAAAAAGTAGAATTCTGTTCAGAGTGCAAATTATAAAGTGTTATCATTTGAGAGAAGAGTGAAATAAGAATTGATAAACTAATACAAGAATCCCACGCATTACCAGAACGTGTCTGTAGAGGTTCAAACTAGAACTAGAGACGAAAAATAACTAAATTATATAATAAATTATTTCCTTTACACAAAGTTAACATAAGGCAAAACTGATCCAAATGTAGCTGTTATTTATCCCTCATGTAACTACAGAACAACTTTGTGTAAAACTACAACTACAGTAAACCAACTACAACCAGTAAATAGTCATATTACATCAATTTATATGTTCAACCAGGATTGATTTCGGCTGATCCAATATTTGGCTGAATTTGGAAGCAGATCTAGCAAATTTCTCAGTATTGGCAGCAATATCTGATACCAGTATTCAATCTGTGCATCCCTGTTCATTTTTGCGTTCTCTTTGGTAAAAACTAACACAGAAGCTACTGACGGTCGCCTTTTTTCATCCAATCAGGCGCATTGTTACTAGGAATCGTGGGAAACAACTGCCTGACAATATACTAAACACTTAATTCTGTCATGGTGCCAATATCATTGAACATCAGAAAGGACAAAGTGGGTGGGGCTAAGAGTTCAAACTGACTCATGGTTTGAAATCAGGTACAGGTCCTTTGATATATTTTGCATCTAAATTATGTTTCTTTTCAGAATAATTAAAACATTTCAATAAATACATTAAACATGCTATTTCCTCTGATTTTAAAATATCCGTTGGATGTTTGTTCAATCAAATGTACTCCTTCTTAGTGCCATAGATTTCAGTTGAGCACACAAGCATGACGTTTATACTGTAGTGTGAAAACCTGCACTATGATGACTGCTTCTAGATGATAACTTATCTGCCTGATACAGACAGCAGTGATAAGGGCTTCCACAGAACTGCATGCATTTCTATTTTTACCACTTTCGTGAACACATTTCCATAACTTTGTATTGGCTACATCTAGAGAACACATATTGCGGAAGTCCACATACTCTTGGATGAGGGGCGACAAGATGCAAACTTAGTATGCAAAATATACTGAGCCGTAAAATGTGTGAGAATAAAAAGTAAATGTACGTGTGCAGTCTGATTGTCATTAGAGCGTATTGGCCCGGATCAGTTTGCATTATTTTAAATGTGTATTTTTACAATCAAAGCTGATGTTTGTGAGAAGCAAGTTATTTCACATTGGAATGGATTACTGTTTGATTACTGTTTATACAAAAGTTGAACATGAAATATGTGTCAAAAAGGTGAACCTTGAAGAGTGCTTGGTTTGGCTTGGTTTAAAATTGTGTGCATTATTTATTCATTGTTGAGTAAGTAAGTTATATAGTATATTTGTAATGGGGAAAGACAAATACTTCCACACAATACTGTAAAGGTATCTAATTCAAACAGATGGATTCTCATGATATTTGTGAGCTCACGAGTATCCATCTTGGCAATTTCCTGCTGGTGCAAGTGGTCCGTGCAGGGAAGAGCTTTCAGAGAGAGCCGTCCCAGATTGACAATGTGGAGAACTCATTTCAGAGTGATACGCATATCAGTCAGGGATGATCTAGGTTACTCTGTAACACCAACCATGACTAACCACATGACTATTTACCTCAAAAGCTGTGGGTTGACAAAGGTGATGATATCCTGCAGGAGCTTGAAAGCAGAACCGATCAGAAAGTAGGGCCCAAAGGCTCTGACCAGCGCTCGGAGGAAGGATGGCTGACGGGGCGCTGCTTTCTGGCCAGATAGGAGCACCTCGGCCTCCTCCGGGCTGCTCTCCGCTGCTCCTCCCATGTGATTGGTGCTCGACGCTGGAGGCTTGGAGTAAACGGCCTGACTGGATACATTTTGAACACTGCTAGGGAATAACGAAATGAGAAATAGGTTGTGTTCACGTGCCATCATAACATTGTAGAATCTCTATAGTTTAAACTGAGCTGTAGGACAGGTCAGAATTCTATGGTGGAATTTGGTGTTTAACTGTCAGATTTAAACACTCTAAAACCAGAAATTTTGTAGAAAAAAACAAGTTAATGTAACACAATGTTAGAACTGGAAATGAGGAGGTTGTTTTGACACGAGGACAGACCGGCTTTGCTTTAGCGTTAGCTTGTATCCCATAACGCTTTGCGATGTGATGTCACAATCTATTTTTAGCAACTGTGAAAAGCCCTTTTACTGGGCTTATACAAATGAAACAAAAAACTGGTACAAAGTTCAACATTTTCTGTCCACATAAATTCATAAAGGTGAAATTGTTTTTTTTTCCACAATAGTAATGAACCAAATAATGAAAGACAGTTGAAATATGAATTATGATAAACAAGTGAGTACAGTACCTCTTGGCTCTGGCTAGTTCCTTGTCCCACTCCTTGAGCAATTTGGGCACCATGTTTTTGGAGCTGTCCCGCTGGTTTAGGGACCACAGGTCTTTGGCCTCCAGAGGATTTTTGTAGCCCTTAATTGCCATACTATGAAACACAAACATTGAATAAAAGATTAAATATGAAAGATTCAGATACTTTACACTGTATTTTCTACCGCACTAGATAATTTCAAGTAAGAAATTATCTAGTTAAGAATTTATAATAGAGTATTATAAATTCTTAAGTGGTAAACCATAGTTAATAAGGCCAACCTTTCCTGTGTTTAAACTGTTCTGTGAGTGTATGCGCATTAGAATCAGAATAGTGTTTTATTGCCATAGTTGGTAAACAAAATTCACAAACTAGGAACTTCAGCAGATACACTTACAAATATGTTTGTATCTGGAGCCCTCAGTTTTAAGCATTAAACATTTATTAATTAACTATTACATACAAAAAATATTTTAAAACACAGTGACTTTTAAAACTTGCCATTTATGAATTGAGATGAATTTCAGCTAGTGTTTTTCAAAGCTAAATTAAGTCTTGTAAAACTGGAGGGGGGTCCATCACTTGCTTGTCTGCTTTGCTTGGAATGTCCCATAGTATGGCATTAAACCAATTACAATGTTTTGCTCAAAAATCGATGCATTCTTACTGTGAGCATGGTCATCTCTCCATGTAACTGACACGTAACTAGTGGTCACTTCTAGTCTCCATGGAGATAGATACAGTTAATGCCAATGCCATTGAGGAACATTGCAGGCAAAGAAATTACATGACAATGACCTTCTACCAGAAAAGTTACACAGTGCACATTTAAACTGAAGTTTGGTTTGTTTGTATTGTTGATAAGTTGAGAACCCGTGTTTGCTCTAGAATAGTGAAATTTCAATGAAAAAATCTAGATAAATAACTATCAAAAGATTTAACAATAAACAAAATCTAAAACAACACTGTCAGTAGAGTAAAAATATAAGGCTACAAAACTATTATGTACAATAAGTGTCTATGGTGTATACAGTGCACTACAGCATATAGACAAGTAGAAGTAGACTTCAGTGTATACTGTTATGTACAAAAGTGGCTTTGGTTTTGTACAGTGCAGCATATGGAAAAGCATATGAGGTGACTTTACTGTATACTGTTACATACAACTGGGGTTGTCAGAAGTATCAAAAATCAGATACCAATCAATACTAAAACCAGTACTAGTAGGGGGTTGCCATGGTCGTGGTTGGCTAGTTGTTGGCAGTATTGAGTATGGTGTCTAGTCCTTAGTATTGAAATCGAAATTTTAGTATTGTGACAACATTATGTACAATAAGTGGCTATGGTTATCTACAGTGCAGCATAAGGACAGATAAAGGTAAAGTGACTTGAGTGAACAGTACCAGTGGAGATTCACATTATGTTACAGTATTGCACATGATGCATTTTGTCTTGGCCTTACGGTTTACTGTATGTTCCATCTACTGGCCTAAATTCAATTGCTACAGATTGGATTTCCCAGACATGCTAATCATCACATTAAGAAAGACTGGCTCACGTTTCACCGGAAATTAACCTCAAGTGTGTTCCCCACTTAGGCTTGAGAAGTAAAGTATAAGACTAGAGCAGACAGGCCAGAGATGTTTGTGTGTTCTGTTGTTCTATTCATAGCAGAATCCTTCAAAATGTAACACAGCGAGATGTTAGAGCTGGATATGACTATCAGAGGTGGGTGCTCAGGTACATTTACAGTTACAGTTACATTTATTTGAGTACCTTTTTAAAGAAATTGTACTTGTCAGTGGTGTTATAATGATATGAAACTTTAAAACTCGATTTCGATAGAAAAGTGGAATAGACTCAGTACTGATTCCAATATCATGATGATGATAAAAAACACTCTTTATTTAGACAACAGAATATGATTTCAACATTAAACCGTAGTACTTTCTTTTATATTGTTATGTGGCCTTATATCTGTGTAATCTATCAGTTGTCTAAGTAGGTTCCATAGTGGTCCATGGGCGTATACTAGTCTATGTGTCTTATACTTGTTCTGATACAGCTCAAGATCATTCTAAAGCCATTCAGGAAAGGTTCATTTCTGTCCTGTGAATGTGACTTTTTTAGTATGGATACCTGCTCAAACGAGTATCTAGTTTCGATACTAGTTTTAGTATCGATCAGTATCTGATTTTCGATACTTCTGGCAACCCTAATTCAGGCTATTTAATTAATTAATGGACGATAAATTGTTGATTACATAACATTTATTACAAGCCAATCATTAATTAGGATAAAATGACAAATAATTGTGTTGTGTTATGGTTCTGGCAATGTTAAAAATATTGGAACGGCTGATGCATTGAAAACATAACTTCAAATAACAGTATAAAATTAGAAGTAGGGATGAGCGATATATTAGTTGGTATATTGGCTGATTTTTGCAGATATTGGCTTCAGTTGATATTAGGGTGAAAATGACCCGGCTTTCTCCTCATCTGTCTTATTTTTCTTTTTGAGCAGACTAATGAGGAACAATAGAAATAGAAGAGCAATTAGGCAAAAAATATGGCTGCATGTTTACACAGATTTTATATCCCAGATAAATATATGTTGTTATTTTTTTTTACAAAAAGTGAAAAGTCAATTTGTGATCTTTACTTTGTCTTATTTTTCTTTTTGAGCAGACTAATGAGGAACAATAGAAATAGAAGAGCAATTAGGCAAAAAATATGGCTGCATGTTTACACAGATTTTATATCCCAGATAAATATATGTTGTTATTTTTTTTTACAAAAGTGAAAAGTCAATTTGTGATCTTTACTTCAACTTTAGATGCATTTGTGGGTCTAAAATGGATTTAAAAAACTAAATATCGGCATCAGCAAATATTGGTTATGAACCACAGCACCAGGCCAATTATCAGGTGTCGGTAATAATCCACTTTGAACCATATGTGCATAACAAGCAGCCAGAAGCCCTATCAAACAGTGCTTAGAGTGGAACAAACCTGGTAAACCACCAAAATGTCATGGTAGACAGAAAGCCTGCAGTGTTCTCGGGGCAGGGATTCTGAGGAGAAAGGGAATAAGGAGAGTGGGTTAGCGGAGGTCATACAAGGATAAGCGTGCTTTAACAAGTCCACTCCACCACACACCACACTCCGCTAGTTTCTCAATGGTGCCCAGGACTGACTGCACAGGGACAGAAGACAAAAAACTGTCAAAGTTTAACATTGACTGCCGTAAAAATATTTTCTCACAAAAGCTAAAGTGGTAATATAAATAAATAATATAGATGTGACAGTTTACAGAAGAAGAAGACCAGAGAGCAAAGGCCAGGTGATGGGGAGGAGGGAGGAACAGGTTTCACATCTGACATCTACTGGTATAAAAATCAAATAAACTTACTACACAGAAAATCTCTGTTACCCCCTGCCCCCTATCTCCGCCCATTAATCTGTACTTACTTGCAATCATTCCAAAGATTAAGATTTCAGGCTATGCATGTAGGGTTACAAAATTTCACATTTGACTTTTCAAAGTAAAAAAAGTATGAAGAAGCAGAGCCTCTCAATCCTGAAGTTTTGAAAATAACTAAATAAATAAAGAGTGAGTTTGTGGTCTCACTATCTCACATAAATGATAAGGTTCAACATTTGTGGGATTTTTTGTTGGTAATAGCACCATATCTACCCTCCATCTGAGATTGTGACATCATGAAATTGAGGTTTGAAGCCTTTACCTTCACAAGAACATGATGAGAACATAGACAGCAGAGTGTGGTAAGACTCACCGGGTCTGTAACCACGCTGGAGAAGAGTGGCGGTCTCTCATTGAAGCAGCAGAGGATGAGCTCGCACAGAATCAGGACAAAGTAGAGGTAGAATGTGCTCAACCGGAACGCGTCGCTTTTCTCCTCGCTCTGAAAAGTCAAT
>JACM01075619.1:0-75945 GCA_000787095.1 Periophthalmodon schlosseri | reverse complement strand
GAGGGGGAGGAAGAGAGAGAAGAGAGATGTGAGAGAGGGGGAGGAAGAGAGAGAGGGGGAGGAGGAGAGGAGAGTGAGGGGGAGGAAGAGAGAGGGAGGGGAAGAAAGAGAAGAGAGAGGGGGAGAAAGAGAGAGAAGAGATGGGGAGGAAAAGAGACAAGAGAGAGGGGGAGGAAGAGAGAGAAGAGAGAGAGGAGGGGAGGAGGAGAGAAAAGATGGGGAGGAGGAAAGAGGAGAGAGAGGGGGAATAAGAGAGAGAAGAGGGAGAGGGGAGAAGCGTAAAGATGAGGAGAAGGAGAGAGGGGGAGGGAGAGAGAAGAGAGAGGGGGAGGAGGGAAAAGATGGGGAGGAAGAGAGAGAAGAGAAGGGGAGAAGGGAGGAGATGGGGAGGAGGAGAGAGAAGAGAGAAGGGAAGGAGGGAAAAGATCGGGATGAAGAGCAAGAAGAGAGGGAGAGGAGGGAGGAGATGGGGAGGAGGAGAGAGAGGGGGAGAAGAGAAAAGAGAGGGGGAGGAGGGATGAGATGGGGAGGAAGAGAGGGAGAAGAGATGGAGAGGAAAGAGGGGACTGAGAGAGGGGAGGAAGTGAGAGGAGAGAGTGAGTGAGTGCGAGAGGAGGAGGAGGAGGGTAGAGGGTAAGGGGGAAGAGAGGAGGGAGGGAGAGATGAAGAGAGAGATGAGAGGAAAAGGAAGAAAAAGGGAGGGAGGATGAGAGAGGGGGAGAGAATAGACACAGGCAGTGAGGGAGAGAGGGGAGGAGAGAGAAGAGAGATGAGAGGGAGGATGAGGAAAGAGGAATAGAGAAGGGAAGACAGATGGAGAGAGGGGGAGGAGAGAAAAGATGGAGAGGAAGAGGGAGGAGATGATGGAGGGAGAGAAGGAGAGAGGAGAAAGAGTGAGTGAGGAGAAAGGGGGTGGAAGAGAGGGAGAAAAGCGGGGGAAGGGGATGGAAAACAGATGGGGAGCAAGTGAGAGGAGGAGGGAGGGTTGAGATGATGAGCAAGAGGAGAGGGAGTGAGGAAGAAAAATGGAGGGAGAGAGGATGAGCGGGAGGGAGGGGGGATAAGAGAGATGGAGCGAGAATAGAGACAGGGAGGAAAAGAGACAGAGGGAGAGAGGAAGAGGGAAAAGAGAGAGGAGAGAGATGAGAAAGAGGGAGAGAGAAGGGAAGAGAGAGAACGAGAGTGGGGAGAGAGAGAGAGAGAGAGAGGGGGAGAAAGAAGGGTGGAAAAGAGCGGAGGGACTGAGAGAAGAGGGAGATGGAGGGAGGAGTTGTTCCTGCTCAGAATTGAAGTAGTGGATTCTGTGGTTGTAGATGTAGCAACACACAGTATTTCAAACTCCGCTCCAGCTGCTGTCAGACGAGTGACATTTTCTCTACACTGCGCGTCTACTGCGCCTAAAGCTACAGAATATTGTTGTCCTATTACTGTCTATAAAATGTATATGCCAAACTTGAAAATAGCTTGTAAAACATAAGTCTGCAGTTTCCTGTCTGCTTATAATTGTAAAGCTTTTTATTATCCAAGAATCAGAAGTGGGCTGTTAGCATACTAGTTGTTGTTAGCATTACCATGATGACAAAAGACAAAACTCCTCTCTGGTCTCTGAAAGTTGTGAAAAGCGCTTATAAACTCATCGTTGTGAGTAATTAGGATGTTCTGAATGTTAAAACTCCTTTCTGGTCTCTGAAAGTTGTGAAAACCGCTTATAAACTCATCGTTGTGAGTAATTAGGATGTTCTGAATGTTTAAGGTAAGTGAGGAATAACTTTAAACCACTGCAAACAGTTTAAAATGGACTAGTTCTGTTTTTCACGTTTTTAAGACGGTAAAAATGTGCCTTTAATTTGTTGTAAGTTATGCGAAGTTTATAAAAAAGACTCAGCGGTGGATGAAGTACGCAATTTTGTTACGTAAGTAAAAGTACAGATACACAGGTAAAAAGTTACTCTAGTAAAAGTACAAGTATCACATGAAAAAATCTAGTATTTAAGCACCTGTTTAAAAATGTACTTTAAGAGTGTTGTTAATTTGTTAAAGTGTAAATGTAGTGATATTGGTTAAAAATGATACATATTTTGTTCAGCAGTAACAATGCAAATCTACTCCTTAGTATTTCTTAGGAATTTTTGTGTATTTATTTTTGTTTGCTCAAAGCCAAAGCTTCAACTTGAAAACTTTAGTCAGGATGTTACCACGAACATGGTCAAAATAATCCCTCAAAAAGTACTTTTTACTTTTCAGCCCAGTTCAAAATGTAGTGGAAGTAGAAAGTACAGATACCTGCTCTCAAATGTAGTGAAGTAAAAGCAAAAAGTATCCACTGTACAATATACTTAAGGAAAGTACAGATACCTACAAAATCTAATTAAGTACAGTACTTTACTACTTGTACCTCGTAAACTTCCACCACTGTTTTTTGACCAGAACACATTTTGTTACATAACCATATCTACATGACCACAAGGCGCTATTAGGGGAATTGGACTATCAATATCTCATCTGAGTTTGTCGATGCTCCATTTTGGCTGCAAAAACTAGACCAGAACAAAACGAAATAAATAGACGATTGCGAAGTTATGCTGGCTCCTTTACTGCCGCCCCCAGCTCCCCTCTCAGACAATAAAAACCCGTCTGCGCTGTCCCATAAACACTATTGTCTCTGTAAGGAAGGGCCCCATTCTTTTAGGCAAGTATTCTCCTCGTTTTTGAGCCCTGTCGCCGTAATTACTATTTTGACTTATAGTTCAGTTTATGGCAGACAGAATGTAAGTAAAAGTAATAAAGTACTGCACTTATGTATGCATTTTATGTATCTGTACTTTACTTGTGTACATTTTAAGTGGATACTTTTACTTTTACTAAGTGTATACTTTTTACTTTTACTTCTCTACATTTGAGAGCAGGTATCTGTACTTTCTACTCCACTACATTTCTGAACAGGACTGAAATGTAAAAGTATTTTTTATTACTGTCTGAGACCTGCTGAAAAGTCTGAGGGTTTATTTTTAACACGTTCATAATTTGAACAAACACGAATATACAAATAAAAACAGCTCAGATTCAGTTGTTTCTGTTAAACAAAATTCAGCATAAATCTTTATCAAAGTCACTATATTTGCAGCTTTGTAAGACCTCAAAATCTGTGCCAAGTACTTTTACTTTTTACTCTTTAAATGCATTTTTAAACAGTTGCTGTAATACTTTTACTTAAAGGAGCATTGCGCAAGTTTTACTAGTTTGCCACATCTGGCGTGAAGTGGAACTGCAACTCTCAAAGACGCATATTGGGCCTCCCTCTCCAGAAACAACTTTGATTCTGTTTTGATTACATTATGCTGCTATACTCATGAGTTGCTAATAATGATGACCTTTCCCCGCAAACAATTGTTACTATGTCGTCATGGCTCACATAAACGCAGCTTGTGAGTCACACATTACTTCATAATCATAACTCTGCAAAGACACAACAAGTGACCAATTCACAACAAGCTGCTGTTCACGTACTGCAAATAAACCAAACGCATATGTGCAGTGCATCCTCCAAACCAAACCAAACCAAACACGACATGTAGCTCCACACATTCAGTGACTGGCTCCATCTAGATTAGCATGAGAAATATAAGACAGACATATTATTCCTTATTTCGTAACTATATCTCACCTTCTCATCGGAACAAAAGCCGACTGTTATCCCCAGCGTAGATCTGAGCGCTCTCCATTTCTCAAACGCTGCTCCCATGTTTACTCTTGTCCTTCTCCGGTGACGGTCGGACTATAATTTTGCCCTTTTGGTTGTTTACTCTGGTATCTGTACTTTTACTTAAATAACAAAATTGAGTAGTAATAGTAATAGTAATAGTTGTTCAGGCTCAGTATCTAAAAAAGACACATCTGAAAAACACATAAAAATGAGTTATGCCTCTTGTATTTCTCAATAATCTCTCTTAGACCCGACATATCTTACACCCAAAATGATTGTCTGGATTAATTTATTGTTGGCCACTTTTTCACTCTAAAACAAAAAAAGTGACATTTCTCCCTCCGAAACCCAACTCCGCTCCAAACCGCATACTTTTGTTTTGCTGACGGCTGATTGGCCGTAGACGTTTCCATTTTCTGAAACAGTTTTCTAGTATTTCTTTACTGTCTTATGCATGAGTGTGATTATTTACTTCCACCGTGGCCCTGTGCGTTCCCCGTGTTAGCCCGTGGAGCTAGCTCGTGCCCCGTGCTCGCGTGTGTAGGTGTTTTCACGTGGCTCTGCTGGCATGTTCACTGTAGGCCGCGCACATGTGGAGGGCACGAGTAGGTGGAATACATACTGCTGACCCGCGTGGTGCTCAGAGCCTGGCACATGCTATTATGCTAATGATATATTTGTTTAGCTGCTGTAATTATCCCTAAAGTGCTGGTTAGCTACTACCTTACTCACCGGGTTCCTTGCGGTGTTGACTTCATAACAGATCACATGACATAGTAGTTAAAAGGGCCATATTGGACTATTTTCTGAGCTACGTTATAACGTTGTTTCCTCATTCTTCTCTCAAACAAAACTCTGTTCCACTTTGCGATGTCATGTGGTAATACAGGAAGTGCTCCGCTGTCTTTTTAAACTCCCTTCACCTTCACAAGAATCATTTAGATAATTTCAGCCCTGGAATTTCCAATCTTTACTGAACAAATGGTAAAAGGTATACTTCAAAACTACTGCTTAATGACATCACAAGGTGGAACAGAGCATTTCGAGCTTTGGAGATGTAGACAGACTAATAATAAAGGTTTATGTTTTAAGTTTTTGAGGAGGGAACAGCATTCTAATATGACTTAAAGTGAGTGCATTTCTGTGTAATATAGGACCTTTAAAATTACATCATGTAGAGATGGGTAATATATGAACTATATCAAAGAAACTGTACTTAGCCTGCACTCTTAAATAAAAGATACTACAATCGCAACTGAACCTGGGTTGCCAGTGCCTTAACCTGCAGATAGAGGAGACTAGTGTTGTCATGATACTAAAATTTCACTGATTTACTTTGTATTTAGACAACAGAATGTCATTTTCAACATTAAATGGTAGTACTTTCTTTTCTATTCCCATGTGGTCTTATATCTGTGCAATCCCTCAGTCGTCCAGTAGGTTCCGTAGTGGTCCATGGGCGTGTACTAGTCTATGTGTCTTATACTTGTTCTGATACAGCTCAAAGTCATTTTAAAGCTATTCAGGAAAGGTTCGTTTCTGTCCTGTGAATGCGACTTTTTAGTATCGATACTTGTTCAGTGAGTATCTAGTTTCGATGCTTTTGACAACCCTAGAGGACACGTACAAGTTTTTCTCATTCTCCGTATATGGACAGGCCTCGCGTGAAAGCGCAGAACCTCCAGAATTCACTCACTGAGCCGCAGAGGCTGCGCTAGCGCTGATTCATGGTTGGCTGCGGGTGCTGGGGTTTAGGAAGTGACCGTTCAGATCAGAGAGAGGCATTTTAGGTTTAAACTGACTGGATTTCAACACTGAAACTGACAACCCAACCTATTCCCAAAATCCAAATATACTGGTGCTTATGGATTTGTGGTCCCCCCCCGACCCTCCATGACTTTTGTCCCGTGAGTGAAGGGCCTATTAGCATTTCAGTTATGTATTCAGTCCACTGTGGTGTCCCATTCATCAGGACCAGCCTTCTCCGTATTGATCTAAGTGCAGATGGATGGCTGGGACCTTGGAGATGACGGCTTATGGAAAAGAGTGAAGAGAAACCAGGATCAGTGTCCGCCCATATGTTTTTGCATGTATTTGTGGTGGAATACACAATATATCTAAGGATCATAATATGCTAAGTTGGCCTTTTTTGAGATTCAGTGTTGGTTGTAGGGCTGCAGCATTGAAATAAGGTAGGACTCTAGTAGGACTTAAGTAAAGCCACTAACACAGACTACTTAATTATTTAGATCTCGCCTCCATGGAGTCTTATTCTTTGTAAAAATGGATAACCCTGTTGTTTAGACCTCTACAAACATGTTGTGGCCAAACTCCTTGTCAAAGCCTGATCTCGTCACATCTCAGAAGCTAAGCAAGGCCGGGCCTGGGTAGTACTCGGATGGGAGACTGTGGAAACGCATATTGAAACATGCACAGATGACATCTAAAACATCTTTAGGCATGTTTTTGATGAGGGAACAACATTATAACATGGTAGAAAAAAAAAAAAAAAAAAAATGTGGTTGTGTCTTTAGGCAAGACACTTCACCCGCATTGCCTAGTATGAGTCTGGTGATTGGTGGTGGCCGGAATGGTCACATTTTTAGCGCTTTTCCACCTTTTAAAGCACATCAAGGAACCACTCACCCATTCGCACACACATTCATACACCAGTGTGCGCAGACTCCGGGGGCGAGGCGGGTTGAGCGTCTTGCCCAAGGACACAACGACAGCATTCACGTGCGGGAGCTGGAATCGCACCGCCAGCCCGTGGAACGTCGGACCTGACCGCTCAACCAGTGATGTCGAGAGTGGGATTCGAACGCCAGCCTTTCAGATCAGTGGACAAACGCTCTACCAACTGAGCTACCGGATAAGCCGACGGCGCAGACTGGCAGCCTCGCTTCCGTTAGTCTGCCCCAGGGCAGCTGAGTATGGAGTGAATGAACAATGCACTAAATTGAAAAGTGACTTTGAGCATCTGGAAAAGCACTTTATAAAATTATTATCATTATTATGTTCTGAAATACATGGGATCCTTGTATTAGTTTAGCAGTTCATATGTTTTATAAAATTTTTACTAGTCAAAGTTTGTTTTTGTTTTTTTCATTGTTGTATGTTGTACCATATTCCCAAGGCACATTCCTGTTTAATTGTAGTTCTTGGAAGAAAAATGTCCAGTCCATTCAGCTATGGAATGGTTTCTTGGATGTTTGACTGCTATAATTGCATTTTCTTCTTACATAAACTTAAAAGAAAGTTATAACAGAAACTTTCAGCTAATATACCCTGCAAGGATATAGCAGGTTCATTAGGGTCGCGTTTACATAACCACACTACACATCCCCAGTAGCGCTAACTAACATGTCTAATTTTACGCTTTGCTAGCAGAGGTTAGCAGTTTTGAGTGTGGGAGAGCGCGCTTATCTTGGACGTTGCCCTCTTGTCAGTTTTCCCATGATGCTTTGGGGCTGTAGTGGTAGTGAACGATACTATACCCCCCCCCCAGAGAAGCACAGCCCACTCACTCTAAACTATTAACATTATGATAAGAAAATGCATGTTTATTTTCATATGTGTGTGGGCCTCGCGTGCCAGGGCCTACAATGTGCGATTCTCAATCTGTGATACTTGGGAATCTGCGTTAGTCCAAGTTGGTTCAGGCACATATACTGTACTTTTGTGACTTTTCCCTTTTTAAACATGCTTTTGGTCACCTTGGGATAAATATTTCAAATTGTCTAACTAATAATAATGTCTAAATAATTGGAAAATATACTTTAAAAATAGCGCCTCCGTTTCCAATGAGGTATTCAGGCATTGGAGCTCCCTCTGCTGTCAGCAACGGGAATGAACAATGAGAAAGTAAACTAATGAAGTCCTCATGTGAATGCTATGCTAATAGAGCCATGCGTTTGTTGTAAATACAATTTGAAGGCGGAAAGAGTCTGGTGATGGTTTATGGGCTTAAAAAACTGCATAGTAGAAGCCTGGAGTTTTATCTATGACGCGACAATCTGGGAAAAATGCCAATGGAGCATTTTTGAGTTTTCAGACCAACTACATATCACCAAATGCTGACTGCAACATGGTCATCCCACAATTTTTTTTTTTTTTTTTCAACCGTGGAGTTTCCTGCTTCACGTAAAGCCCTTTTCTTATTTGGCGTCCGCTTATGCAGTTAGGCAGAAAAGGTTTGCTATTAAAATTTCAAAATATTTACAGCATTATTGATTGACTTTCCATATTTCCATATCACACCATCATGATTATTGTTATTCCGACCCTACAAACGTTTTTATTGCAGCAGTTAGGGCTGGGCAATACGGCGATTAAAACGAAATTTCCTTGACGACCTGCTATTTTTGTGAAATCGACATATTGTGATTCACAGATTTTCTTTTTAATGCAGCTCTGTGCTCTATACGGACACTTTTTCCCACCCTCACCTCCTTTTGGTCACCGTCTGTTAAGCTCTGAGTGAGTGACGGCTGGATTTAACCTATCACAGTGAGGTGTGGATTTCTGGACGAAGCAGATGACTTCCTTTACCTCTGAAAATTACTTCTTAAGTTTTTTTTTTTATGTTGTCACGTCTAGCAGCAATTCTGTAATCCTACAATAATTCAAAACTCATTCTCTATTCTAGTTTATTAGCCCCAGCTTTACTAATACAGTGCATACAGGAAATGGCCCTGACAATTAAAGCCACTTAGGCCTACGAGGCATCTCTATCTTTTGCTTTCGCCCAAACCTCATGGTCTCGTGTGGATCTAATAACCAGCCTCCAGCCTGCAGCCAGTGGCCTTTACACGACCCAGACATTTAACTGTCCCTTTCCTACATACATAATTAACAGATGGTGTGATGTGCATAGGCGAGTGTGTTCAGTGAAAGTGACAGGGGATAAAGGACACACTTGTCTTGTCCCCCCTGTATTTGCATATATAACTTCCTGGTTATAGGTGAGATTTTGAACATTTAATTGTTCAAAAATTCAGCTGTTAATTGGCATGGCAACGGTATAGAAACCCGTACATAGCCTGAACTAGAGATCGACGATACGGGTTTTTTCATGGTCGATTGCTTAGAATACAGAGCAACCCGTTGGCGATAGGCTCTATTCTTGGGCGCATAAATTGGGCCGATTTGGATTATTTTCCCCAAATTGTGTGTTTTAGATTCACTACAAGCTCCTCCCAACCCCTTTTTTACCACAAACTTATAAGAGAGCTGTGTTATCATGTTTTGTGCAGCTATCTCTTTGTATTAAAGTGTTAATATAAAGCTTTGAGTGTATCTTTTAGACGGCAGATCGATCAAAACAAAATATCGGCTTGAGCTGGAGGCCTGTGAATATTATTTTTTTACTAACTTTGACCAGGAGAAAGAAAGTGATGCTGCTCAAAGACACCCTGAAGGAGTTAATTTATTTCAGCAAATTCACCAATTTTAAACATTTCTGTATTTTTTGAAGTCCTTCTCCGTCTGAGCCATACAACCTTTTGTCCCAGCACATGGCAGGTTTTGATGATTCCATTAGTCCGTTAGCTGCATTTTATCAAGTAACTTGTTTCAACCCTAGAAACAATCTAACCTTATTTACTCTTTTGTAACTCTTTTATGTTGTACTGTTATAGAGAATATAGTATCTGATCATAACAAACATTTACCGCAGTTATGTTAATGGGAAAATCTTCTTAATTGCTGCTTCCTTTTTCATTCCATTTGCCAAGTATGTGCTAGCATGAGTTTCAAACCAGCTTTTCAATCACTCATTTAAATGTATAAAAGTTATTGGTTTGGAGAACATGTGTTGGTGATGGTAACAAAGTAGAAAGTAGTAAAGTACTGTACTTAAGTAAACATTTTAGGCATCTGTACTTTACTAGTACATTTTAAACTTACTGTTACTTCACTACATTTGAGAGCAGGTATCTGTACTTTTTACTCCACTACATTTTGAACTAGACTGAAAAGTAAAAGTTTTTTTTTTTTTTTTATTGTCTGTGACCTGCTGAAAAGGCTGAGGGTTTATTTTTAACACATTCATAATTTGAGCAAATAAAAATATACAAATAAAAAAAAATGTATTCAGTTATTTCTGTTGAACAAAATTCAGCACAAATCTTCATCTAAATCACTACATCAAAATCCGCGCAAAATACTTTTTACGCTTCAAGTACATTTTTAAACAGGTACTTTAATACTTTTACTTAAGTAGATTGATTTTTTTCATGTGATACTTTTACTTTTACTTGAGTATTTTTTTGCTCTGGGATCTGTATTTTTACTTAAGTAACAAAATTGAGAACTTCTTCCACCACTGCTCTTACGACAGTTCTTTCTCTGGTTTTGTGCTTCATTGCGTTTCATTTCATTAGCTCAGTCACTATATTTACTACAGTCGCTGTCATCACGGAGTCTTAGGTACATGACTGTGTTTATTTACTATGACAACCAATTAAAATGAGATAATTCAGTTCTGTATATGTGTTTCTCTTCTATATAGTCACATCAGCTGACTCATCCAGTATCCAAATGAAATAATATCTGACCCTCCCCAGATGACTTTGAAGACTCCCTGCATGCCGTTACATCAACACAGTTAGAAGGTGTGGTAGTCCAGGCTGTTATCTTCTTGCTGCTCTATTCTGTGTGTGTCAACATTAATTATCATCACGCTGTGCTTTTTATCTGTTAATTTGTTTAAGGATGCATGGTTTATCATGGATTTTATGAAGGCCAAACAAGAGCCCTCTCAGAGTAAGGACTACAGATGTTTTTCAGTGTAATAAAAACATCAAAAATGAAAAAAAAAACATGCTTTTATTTGTCTGTTTCTTGGCTAAAAAGTAACCTGCTGGGGCTTTTACTCCAAGTACTTTTCTGATGACCCTTCGGAGCTAGACGTTTTGTCTTGGGGCAGCTGTCACTCACCCGTGGAGAGCGTATGCGATAGTGGAGGAACACAGGCTCTGTACACTGGACCTGAACACAGCCCGATCCGAAAACACAGCAGGGACATCTGGGGTCGGGACTGACCTGAATTCAAGTTGGACTTGGGCCGGGTTCGGGCTCGGGCCAAGAATCTCAACTCTGTACTCAGCAATAGGTCCTCACTCTGTCTGTAAGCCCGGGTCGTGGCCCAGGTAAGACCGTTGGTCCAGTGAAAAAGACTACAGGTTATTTGAATAATTATCCTACGAAATAAAAATTCAAATCTGTCAGATGCACTAAAAGTTGTAGAAGTTAAGACGTTTCGCTGCTCATCCAAGCCGCTTCTTCACTTCTGGTCAGATTATTGGCGGACACTGCCTTATATCTGTCTGAAGGGAGGAGCTAACTACACTGAAACTAACACACCTTTTGTTTACAGTTACAGATATAAGGTGGTGTCCAGCTGTAATCTGACCAGAACTGAAAAAGCGGTTTGGATGAGCTGAGAAACATCTTTACTCCTACAACTTTTTGTCCAGTTGACAGATTTGAATTTTTCTTTTACCATGGATCATACCTGGATTACACAGACATCTAGTTACAATATAATTACAGTGATATTTATGAACTAAAAAGGATGCAATTATTTCTGGAAATCATCTCCTTCGCGACCCCCGCTTTGAAAACCACTGGCATAGCTAATAGCCCAAAAAGTACCGTAAATAGCTTTGGTTCATGTGACTTGTGTGATTTTAAACTTAAAACCTGAGCTGGAGACAGGTCAGAATTCTATGGCGGATTTTGCGGTTTAACTGTCAGACTGCAGATGTGTTGACCTGGTTTATGGTTAATACCTCTGTAATTACTGGACCTGTCCACGTGAAACAAAAACAGACATTGCATTTGACGTCTTCTCTTGTCAGTTATATCTGCCCCTGTCAACCGTCTGAAACTATGATGTCAACTTCTGTCTACCCAGCCTATTGAGAATAAACTGCATATAGTGTGTGCGTATTTTGGCTCAGAGTAGATCAGATGGTTCTTACGGGCCCACAGTTATTGATTCTGCTTCTAATCTAACAGACTCTCCTCCGCTGCACTTGGCTGAGTTTCAGCAACTGCATTTGGGGAGAATCACTTTTAACCAGTATCACAATGACGACGAAGGCAATGCTATAATAAGAGTCCACCTTATGCAGCTAAATTATCTGTCAAATATATGAGATGAGATATATCAATCCAAACGATTAGAATTCCAAAAACATAAAGCCGCAGTATGTAACTTTTTAGCCAAAAATAAGCTAGAATAAAAACATGGTATTTTTAAATATTTCAATTTGGTTGTTTTTGTTGCACTAAAAACTTCAAAAATCACACGTCCTTACTGATTACAGGCTTGCAACTCTTGTTTGGCCTCCTCCCGCTTGTTTCCATGGAAATGTTCCTTTGTGTGTAATATTCCACAGAACGGGATCTACGTGTCTGTCTCCATGGAGAATATTACAAAGTATGGTTTAAACTTTTTATTACACTTTCTATTTTACTTTCTGTTACATAGAATCATCAGCAGGTGACGTGTTACTAGTTACTTACTGTACCATTAAAGTGCGTATAAGAGATTTATTTTTCTAATTATTACTTGGTTTGGTGAGATAGCACCATAGTCATCATAATTTTACACCAGTCAAGTGGCAGTTTGTGAAGAAAAGTTGGAAAAAAGTCGAAAATTACCGGAAGTAGCGCCGAGTTCTCGAAAGGAATCCCTCTATGTCATCAGTATCCAAAATGCCATCCAAAATACTGTGACTGTTTACGCACAGGGTATTTTTTTCTGATAGTTTAAATACCCATTTAACTTAATAAAGGTGGTATATATGTCACAGATAATAACCACTACATAATTTTATCAAACTTTGTCCCTTGTTTACAGTTTGGTTGCTAGGTTACCAAAAGGAAAATTATGAACTTCACCAAAAAAAATAAGCCAAGCTGGATCTCACGTAAACAGACTGGATTTAGAAATGTTTGTGTGTGATATGGAAATTCAACAGCTCAAGCTAAGGTACGTGCTAGCAGTTTTACACAGCAACGGTTTATTTAATAGTGTTTTATTCATAATCAGGATCAACATTGTGATAAACCAGCGCTTCTATGTGCTTCATTCAGTTGGGTTTTGTCCAGTTAAAGACCTGTCATTGTCCGCTGTTGTTTTTCCAACTCTCGCAATGCATTGTGGTCTGTATTGTCCGGTCTAGTGACAACCGATGCCCAGTGTCACGTTGCTTTAGTCATTACACTTCCTGAAAGTTGATGTTTCTAGCAGCCAATTTGTCATCTTTGTCATTGTAATAATAATGATGCGTGTTTAAAACCTTTACTGTGTTTTTATTAGAGTCCAACCCTTCCAGTTTGGACGTAAGTCAAGTTGAAGGGACTTACCAAAAACTGCACAATCTTTTTGGCACCATTTATTTGATATGGGAAATCCAGATGATGCAACTTACATCTGCAAAACTGACCTGTCCCAAACAATTCAATAAATGCGAAGTGACAGTTGTTTTTGAAATTTACATATGGCAACTTTAGCCTCAAAGCAGTTTACTTAAGCTATTCAAACTATGTGTTCCTGCATGTTTTTGAAGTACACACGCACAAGGCGGTGGCTGTGGTGTTATAGCATGAACTGTGTATATAAGTGGACGTAGCTGTGTTCCAACAGAAAGTGAGCGTGGGTGCAAATTGGCTCCGTCGACTTGAATTTGCTTTCTCTTGGAAAAAAAAGTCACCCCTCTCTCTGTGTAACTGCTGCTGTCAGCCTCGTCATTCTGACTTTAAAATGTTCATGTTAACTTGCTCCACATGATCCTGGTGATTTTATTTTACTATTTCACTTTTATTTGCACAGCGAGAACAGTATGATGTGGTCGATTTCGCATGAATAATTCGGGATCAGGGACTAAAACCAGTTTTGTATTGGACTAAACTGTTCACATTTGAAGGCAGAAACAGATCAGGACAGTGGCAATAGGGATTAGGCTACATTCAGTGTGTAAAGCCCAGTGCATATGGCTCCACCAGTCCATAACGAGGTCCTGAAGTTATCCACAATGAGCACATCTTTGAACGGTGACTGCGCAAAGTGCCCACGTTTAGAATAGTAGTAAGTGTTAAGTGAAGCTAAGCGGAGTGGAATATGTGTAAAGATCAAAGACTGTATAAAGAAGTGGACTAAGCGAGTGTGATGTCACCCATAGCGTTCGGCTCCAGTCAAATAAGGCTCATCGAGGATAACAGTTATAGGGGTGAATTTGGAGCCAAGTTGCTAATTAGGAATTCCGGCTGCGAGTATCATAGCAACCAAAGAGCCAATCCGGAGTGAGGCTCCTGAAAGTAAAGTCCCCTTCCCGCCCGCATCGCTCGTTTAGCAAGGAGCAAGCGCTTAGCAATGCTGTCAATCAAACCTGTTGCAAATGCTAGCAGGAGCGACCTCGGGGAAAAAGGCGCCTGAAATGCTAGCAGGAGCGACCTCGGGGAAAGAAGGCGCCTGATTTGACTGTTATTAATGTTCATATTGTCACAATAGCGAAATAAAAATACCAGGATCATGTAGCGCGGGTCAGTACGAACATTTTAAAACCAAAATGATGAGCCTGACAGCAGCAGTTACAGAGAGAGGGGTGACAGTTTTCCAGTGTAAAGTGAATTGGAATCAGTAGAGTCAGATGTGTGCCCATGCTCACTTTCTATTTGGAACGCGGCAGCTAGCAGGTTAGCTATGTCCATTTATATATACAGTCTATGGTAAAGATCGCGCTGAGACTCCTCCACCTGTTTGCAGCTCGCAGGCTTTTTCCAAGCGGGAGTCCGGTCACTTCACATGAAATGAAGGTAGCCTACTTCATTCAACAGTTTGTGATTGATGCGTACGAGCGAAGAGGTAGAAGCTAAAATGCGCTTGCGATCTGTCTAATGACGTGCACACATACGGGGCATGTAAATCGTCAGCATTTCAAAGTTTGACCTCCTTTTTGGGCATTTATGTAAGCTTTTCACTCATCCAAGTCTTTTGCAGTCTGTGTTCACTTTGATTCAGTGTTGAGCCCTAAATCTTTTAATGTCAACTTTATTTTTGGTAAAATTATGCGTTTTTTAGCTTTGACCTTAATCACACAATATTACGTTCTGCTCGTAAAATGACAGCTTCAACTTTACTCTCATTAAATTACGACTTTAGTGTTGCAATGTTCCGACTTTATTCTCATACGCCCACATAATTTATTTTTTAATGTGACACTTATACGTCGCCGTAATTATGTCTCTTTTAAAGGAAATGTAGCACCCACTTGAAAAGAGATAAGTGCTTGTCTGCAGCCTGTTCCATGTCGACTTTGTCTGAGGAGATAGGAGATAGGAAGTAGGAGGTTGGAGGTAGGAGAGAGGAGACAGACAGCTGATAAGCCATTGCAGGGGGAATGCACAGAGGAGTACTTGGGGTCACAGTTTTTCCGAATAGGTCCGAAATGGAAAGTACCACGTTTAAGCTTTTGTTTGGGGACTTTGAATGTGTTTAACACCCTGGCCAGCCAAGATCACTTTTCCTGTGCTTCATAAAGCCTGGGTTTGTGAGAGGTAACCAATTAGAAATACATTTAATACCTTTTTCCTCCTTTCACTGAAAATCAGGTTTGCGTTCATTTCACTAAAACGTACTTAACACAATTATATTTAAATTTTAATAAAAATCTTGCCTAGACTGTTCTAGTCTTTTTATTTTGGTGAAGTTTATAATTGTACTTCCTGGTTGGAAATGGGCAGCAGATGTGACATACGTAGAGGTAATTCCATCACTGTTACCTAGCAACAGTAGTGATAACAAAGGCCAAAACTTGTCTAAATTGCACAGTTGGTATTATCAGACTAATTAAAATATTGTTTTGTTAAATTAAGGTTGAAAATGCCAGAAAAATGAAAAGGAGGGTTCAAATAGGGCCCGGGAGAGATCACTAAAATACTGAAACAATGCATGGATGGGATCTAAAACCTCTTTAGGCATGTTTTTGATGAGTGGACAACATACATACAACAATTGGATAATACCCCCTCGTTAAGTACTGATATCAGGGGAAAAATTGTTACACAAATAAAATATCCCATATGAAATTCCAAAATTTGAAAGTATCTCTACATGCATATACTCTTGGCGTAGCTTGGGCCAATTGTATCAGCGATGGTCATTATTCAGCCTGTGCCCTCCTGCTCCGGGTCCTTCTCCCATCACTCTTCACCTCCTTCTATTGATCCCGCAGTGAGAGCAGATCTGCTGAGCCAGGGCATCTGACTCAACTCCCTCAGACCAGGATTCATCTCCGTGCCAAAAATGGGAAGACAAATTTGGCACTTTTATCTCCGCTCTCCACTCTCTGGGGTTATCTACAGACATTCCTAGAGCACAAGTAGCTCAACTAATCTTAAGAGCCATTTTGCTTGATGACGTGACTGTTTTTAAAAATGTTTGGAGAGTTCAGATTTTGGTGGAATTCATTAGATTTTTTTTGTGTTTAAGGCACAGTGTGTAACATTTCTGGTGCAGGGTACGCCACACCAAAGATTTGTCATTGCTTTGCCTATGTTCCGCTGTATGACATTTAACTTTTTTATATACATGAAGATGCCACTAGGTCATATTACAGGTACGTTTAATGCCATACTGTGGAACATTCCAGGCAAAGTGTAACAACTCCATGGAGAAAAGCAGATGGCAGTTTGCAGTGGTCCAAAGTTATTCCTCACTTACCTTATGCATTCGGAACATCCTAATTACTCACCGCGATGAGTTTATAAGCACTTTCCACAACTCTGAGAGACCAATGACTGTAATATTAACAACAACTAGCATGCTAACAGTGCACTTCCTGATTGTCGGGCAATAAAACACTTATTTATTTATGTAATATGGACATAGCTGGCGTCTAGGCCACAATACAAATTTTTTTCTCTTCAAGGTCCTGGTGTCCACCTATGAGGTCATTAAACTGCCACTTAAAGGTGACAGAAGAGTTTAACACATTATAGTTTAGATTCAAGATGGACTTTGTTAAAGGCGTATGTCTCCTGCACCTTTTAGAAGCTCTTCAAATGAGACACATTGTTCCAAAGAGCACAACTGTTGTAAACTGCCACTTAAAGGTGACAGAAGAGTTTAACACATTATAGTTTAGATTCAAGATGGACTTTGTTAAAGGCGTATGTCTCCTGCACCTTTTAGAAGCTCTTCAAATGAGACACATTGTTCCAAAGAGGCACAACTGTTGTTTCTCATTTTGTTTTTACACTCAGGAAAAATGTTGCTATGTTCAGGCACTTAATAAATAGTTTTTGCGAATCATTATTCAAATGCGATTTTGTTTTGTTCTAACAAAATCTATCATAGTAGAAAAAATATCCTCATATGTGGACATCATTTTTCTCATAATGTAAAAAGATAATTATTTATTTTTACACTCATCACGTCCCAATCAGCCCAAATAACAAAGAGAAATTGATAAAGCCATCTTAGGAGGTTAAGTGTTTTAGCTAGAAATGCTAAACAGACATATTTTGACTTCAAGAGCCGCATGATTATCGACATTAATATAGACTAGTATGAGGCTGTTTAATTTGAATGTAAGGAAAGCAAGGTATTCTTTAGAAGACTGATATATCAATTTGCCGATATTTGCCCTTTTTGCGTATCGGCTATCGGCCCGAAATCTCCTGCCTACGCCGATATTTGGTTTGGTCTCGCCAGTTGTGGCATAAAGCTTTATTTGAACACTTTAGTGCGATGATGGTATTCACAAAATGAGATTACACCACTCCACTATGGGTTAGTAATAAAAACAGGGTTGTGGACGTCTAAAAATCGTCTAAAAATCATATAATTCAGATAATTTTCTTATTATAGTTTAATGAGCAGAGCAGTAAAACATTTAGACAATATTTATATTAGTTGTCATTTCAAATCATATATTTTTGGGGAAAATGATCAAATCAGGCCAAAAATATCAGCAGAGCTTATTGGCCATCGTTCGCTCTGGACTCTAAACATCGGTATCGGCATCGGCCATGACATACCCCATATCGGTCGATCTCTAGTGTTCTTGGTGAAGCAGCTCTGGTACCAAGCAGTCCCTTTTGTTTGTGGCTAACATCTCGTATACATTCCGGGAAAATGCACCTGTTCCAGTAATATCACTCCATTGTCTGATAATGTGCCCTGAAATGTCTTATCAAATGTTTTTTATCTCCTGTCTCCGAGCGGCCTCCAGATAAAGTGAAGTCGGAGCTCGCACCGGTTCTGCTCCAGTGGTTTTAGCAGTCTGCTTTAGTGCCATAAGAAACGCTCACTGCTGCTAACTGTCATCTCTGCAGCATGTCTGACAGACGCAAGAGACGCTTCAGATGCCATAAAAACCAAATGTCAAGTGGAATAAGGACATTGGAGAGGCAGTCAGACAGAACCATAGACTGTATGAAGAAGTGGACTAAGTGAGTGTGACGTCACCCGTACCATCCAGGCCATCCAGGCTCGAGCAGTTATAGGGGCCAATTCAGAGCTGAGCTCCATATGTGAAATTCCAAGAAGCAATTCCAAGTATCATAGTAACCAAAGAGCCAATCCGGAGTGAGGCTGTTGAAGGTTGCGTACGGTCCTTTCCACCTAAGAGCGGGCACGTAGACGCTGTCAATCAACGCTAGTGGGAAGGACTTCGGGGAAAGAAGGCGCCTGATTTGTCTGTTATTAATGTTTATATCTTGATTTATGGACAAAGTTGTTAAATAAAAATCCCAGGATCATGTAGCTCAGATTAATACAAACACTGATGACCCTGACAGCAGCAGTTACAGAGAGATAAAAAATGAATTGGAGCCAATGGAGCCGGAATAGCGCCCATGCTCACTCGACCCTGACAGCAGCAGTTACAGAGAGATAAAAAATGAATTGGAGCGCGGCGGCTAGCAGGTTAGCCATTTACATATACAGTCTATGAACAGAACTTGTACCAGCTTCTTTGAAAACAAAAATGTTGTATATTATATGTAATTTAAATGGTAGCGTATAGCCTGCACACTTGCTGGTTTAAAAATGTTTTGCAAATAGGATTGTCAAATTTTGTTTTATTATTTTTTTTTTTATTTAGATCCCCATCAGTTACTAAAAAAACAGTTGCTATTCTTCCTGGGGTCTCATCTGTACCGGGCTATAACGCATACAACTTTTTGACATGCAGCAAACAGGCAAGAGATGATGTCTAAAACAAAAACCAGACATCACAAAAAAATAATTAAAAAAAATACACTTTATGAAACTGTATTCAAACAGGTGTGTTAGTTTCGGTGTAGTTTCATCATATGTGCTATGCTAATGCTAACTCAGGATGCACATTTAAAAGCACTGTACTCCGCACTCCGAGCATCCAGCTAGCATGCTAACCGTGCATTTCCTGATTATCGGACAGTAAAACGCTTCATAACTGGACGCAGACAGTAGACAGTGGACTTATTTTGACCTCAAGAGCTGCTTATGTAATATATCTGTACTGGAGCAAGCCTAATTTTGCTCAGATACATGGGGAAACAATCGAGTCGAGGACTTTTAAATCCCTCCCTTTTTAAATCCCTCTATATACGTTCATCTTTTTCTGCCACCTTGTTAGCATAAATCCAGTCCTACACTAAGATCTGATTCTCTCTGTCTCTTTGTGTGACAAGTGAAATGGCTGACATAAGACGTTTGTAGTAAGATAATACTTTGTAGAAATGGCCCATAGCAGAATACATTTTATGTTCTGTGCAGAAATATGAGCTGTGAGAATAGCTGAGAGACGCACGTTTTTCAAAAGAATGCATTTTGTAAGTGAATTTTTTATTTTGTTTTTGAAATTCAATCTGAGGATCACATTGACTTGTCCATTCTGACTTTTTATCATTTGCAACTTGAGTTTTAACCTCTACTTCGGAATTATTTTGTTGCTCACGCAGTTCCATCGTCTGTTTCCATGACGACAAGTGGGTCCGCCTCAACACCACGTTACAGGTCAAATCAATGGAGAGCCAGAGTGTTCACATTAACGCAGATAAGTTCAATTCTATACTGTGAAATGTTCTAAGCAACGCAATAACATCTCCATGGAGACAAGCACGTGGCAGACCCCCTCCAAAGATAAGTTGCATAATGAAGCTTTAATTTTGACAATAGTTTTAGTAGTGGTTTACATGCTAAGTTGCTGGTTGAGTTTGTATACCATAGAATTTTCATACTGTGGTTGTACTTGGGCAAGACACTTCACCCACCTGGCCTCCGGTTCATTTTGAAAACATGTTCTTCGCTCCTGGAGTTTTGTTTCATTCACACGTTTAACACACAAACCCTGCATATTTAAGCTGAGCTCTTCTCTCAAACTGAAAACACACCGTTCCACGTTGTGATGTCATGCGATAATACAGGAAGTGCTCGACTGTTTTTAAACTCCATACACTTTCACTAGAAACATTTGGATCATTTCAGCTCTGAAACTGCCAATCTCTTCTGAGCAAAAGGTAAAATGTAGCCGTTAAACTAAAACTACCACTATATGACATCACAAGGTGGAACAGAGCATTTTGAGCTTTGGAGATGTAGACAGACTAATATAAAGGAGTACTGAAACATGTGTGAATGAAACAAAACACAACTCTGGGTATAGTTTTGATGAGGTAACCACGTTCTAACTTCACCTAAAGTTCACATTAGTCAATTTTGCGTAATATAGAACATTTAAAAACGTGGAAAAACAGAATTAGTTCATTTTAAACAGTTTGCAGTGGTCCAGAGTTAATCCTCACTTACCTTATGCATTCAGAGCATCCTAATTATTCACTGTGATAACTTTATAAGCGCTTTTCACAACTTTCAACAGAGTGGCTGTCACAATAAAGACCCTGATTATGAGACAATAACACGCTTTATAATTAGATGCAGATGGTAAACCACAGACTCTCAAGAGCTGCTTGTACAATATATCTGTACTGGGGCAATACATATTTTGCTCAAATACGAACACAGGGCCTTTAAAAACTAAAAAAAAATCCGATGTTAACAAGCTTTATGCATTATTTTTACTTAAAGGTCCTATATTACACAAAACTGACTCTTGTGAGCTTTAAGCCATGTTATAATGTTGTTACCTCATCAAAAACGTAACTGGAGTCATGTTTTGTTTCATTCACACGTGTTTGAGTAATCCGGGTTTATTAGTGTCGCTACATCTCCAAAGCTCAAAATGCTCTTTTCCACCTCGTGATGTCATGAAGTGGTAGTTTTCAAGTTAACAGCTACGTTTTACCTTTTCCAGCACAGATCGGCAATTCCAGGGCTGAAATCATCAAAATGAATCTAGTGAAGGTGTATGGAGTTTAAAAACACAGTGGAGCACTTCCTGTATTACATCACAAGGTGGAACAGAGTGTTTTCTGTTTGAGAGAAGAACTCAGCCCTCAACTCATGCAGGGTTTGTGGATTAAACACGTGAAACAAAACAACTCCAGGTATGTTTGTGATGCGGAAACAACATTATAACATAGATCAGATCAGAAAATAGCGTAATATGGGCCCTTTAAACTAAAAATGTCACTATAGTATCACTATATTGTACTTTCCTAACCTGATTTTAGTACTTACTACTTTACCCCTCTGGCTCACTGCAGTGCCTGATGTGAATGACATGCATGCTAATTGTGCTAACGAAGGTGACCGCGCACTCGGCTGGGTGCTCCCTGTTTGCACACACTCGCTGTGGGGAAGAGGCACCCATGGGAACAGCCTCCGCGGGACCCACATATCCACCATATGCTCCCCTGGTTCACCCCACCTTTCTGGGACACACCGTGGGGATGGATATGCACGGAGCTCCGGGTGTCTGGGGGTCCACATAAAACTCATAAAGGACTTCTAACTTAGGTCATAAAGTTTATCAGTATGATAATGAATGAATTAATTGAATTAATTGTGATGTCATGAAGCTGTAGTTTTCAAATTAACAGCTCCTTTTACTGTTTCTTCAGCAGAGATAGGCAGTTCCAGGGCTGAAATCATCCAAGTGATTCGGGTGAAGGTGGAGCACTTCCTGTATTACCACATGACATCACAAGGTGGAACAGAGTGCTTTCTGTTTGAGAGAAGAACTCTGGCTAAATATTCAGGGTTTGTGTGTTAAACATGTGTGAGTGAAACAAAACACAACTCCAGGAATGTTTGTGATGAGGAAACAACATTATAACGTAGATCAGGAAATCGTGAAATACGGGCCCTTTAAAGCTGCCGTACTGTGCCATTTCTTTATCAGAACAAAATGGAGTCTCAAACTTCCCCTGTCGTCCTCTGCTCTTCTCACACGCTGTTGTTTGGATCACAGCAGAGCAGAGTGTAGCACTAAAGGTTACGCAGGATAGGAACTGGCACTTTGGCATCTCACTCTCTCCAGGAAGCTGTGTGGCCCCTACTCACCACTGTGCCGGCCCCTAGGAGCCCAAGCTGGTATTTAAACTGGAAGGCCACAGTTAGGCTCCCCCGGTCTACTGCTCAACTGGAGGTCTGGGCACGGCGTACTCAAAACTTTTACAGTTAATAGCGGTGAATGCGTTTTAATTGTTTTTGTGATATTATTTTGAAGGTTAGGCTATTCATTTCACTAAAACATAGTTAGCATTATATTTAAGATTTGTTTTTTTAGTTTTGGAGAAGTTTATAATTCTATAGCAGAAATTTTGACATATGCAGAGTAGATCTGACATGCGTAGAGGTACTTCTTTACCTGTTAGCTAACCCTAACTAAAAATATATGTACTTTGTTAAAGCGGATTTATTATTCAAAATCAGATTTGAATTTTTCTTTTACTAAACAACTATGTGGTTAAAAGCTCTAAAAATCTGTCAACTGGACAAAAAGTTGTAGGAGTGAAGACGTTCGGCTGCTCATCCAAGCCGCTTCTTCAGTTGTGGTCAGATTAGTGCTGGACACTGCCTTATATCTGTCTGAAAGGAGGAGCTAAAACTATTTGTTTTGCAGTTTCTGTTTGTTGGTTAGGTCTAATGAACTACCTTAAGTGTGAACTGTGGCTGAGTCCTACTTAGCATAGTCATTCAAGCCCCTAATGAGTGACATCACACCTACTAGCATCCTGGGTAGCACTATTGTTTTCCTTGTTTAGATTTAGGTCTGAGGATGGAGTTATAAAAGGAGATAGATGATGTCTAAGCCTCACATTCTTGTTCAAAGAAGGATTGTCTTTCCTAACAAAAACTGCCTCTTTAACTCTCCTCTCAAGCCATTTCTTTTCTCTGGCTAAGATTGGTTAGTGGCTTTGAGGTGGAGATGTACGGCGGACTGAGGTCCCAACATGTAGTTGTTTCCCTTCTCATTTACTCTCTCGAAGTTGTATTTGGAGTGACTCATGTTTGAGTAATCTTTACACTCCTGTATTCAAGACGTCATTACTTCGAGCTACCCCCGTTTTCACCGCCACAGTACACGCCCACTGTGACGTACGTACTTTGTTCTCTGATTGTATTTTCATAGTCGGTGATACATGTAGGATTTTGGTCATTTTGGTATAAACGAGAAAAAATCTGCTAAGTAAGGTGTTGTTATGACGTTTACGGTGACGTCAGCTCCCATTGGGCACCGCAGTTTTCTAACACGTTTTAGATGAATATTGCGATTTAAAATGTGCGGATTCTAACATAATGATCCACGGGTGTCAAAGATTATAACTATAAGCAGACACAAAGCACAGTATGTCTTCTTTAAATGATTGCCTCCTTTGCATATAAAAGGACATAGGTAGAGGGATTCTGTTTTAGAACTCACCACTACTTCCTGTATTTTTGTACTTTTCTTCTCAATTTTTTTTCCACAATCTGCCACTTAACTGATGTAACTGTAAAACTATGATGAATATTGACCACAGGTACTATCCCACCAAACCAAGTCAGAATTAAAAGTAAAAAATAGATGTAGCCAAAGTCAATATAGATGTAGCCAAAAATAAGCCAAAAATGTCCCAGTAGTACAACGAAAAAGCGCACACGATAAATATTGACCCCAAATAAATACTGCTCCAACTTTCATATACTGAGCGATTAGTTGATATTGTAATTATCGTGACAGGACTAACTTTAAGGATTATATGTAAAGTTGATGCAAGTTTGGGGAGAGAAAGCTAGAGCGTATTAAGCAGCTGTGTCCTCCTACATAGGGGCGTATTTCAGGGAAACACCAGATGGAACGCAATTAGAGAGAATGAATGTTTTCCTGTTGTCAGTGAATCACGCGATAGGGCCAGTCTGGGGGTACTCTGACGATGTGTGGGCGCTCAGTTTCTCAAAGGTGCACTACGGGACTTTTCTGAAGGGACGGTCACCTGCTTGTCTCCAGGGAGATGTGATTGCTTTGCCCGGAACCATGTGTTGTGAAAACAATTTGACCATAGAAGTGTCCAATGATGGTTTTTATGGGCGTAAAAATGGTGCAGGAGAAGTCCGGATTTTTATCTGTGACGCAACAATCAGGGCAAAACGCAAACGGAGCATTTTTGGGGCTCAGAGAAGCACGTTTGAGCAATCTTTAATCGCTTATTTTCAAGACGCCATATTGCCGATCAACTCCCGTTTTCACCACCACCAGTGCACACCCACTGCTCTGTACTTACTTCGTTCTCCAATTTTATGTTCTTAATCAGTGACACGCGCGGGATTCAGTCATTTTGGTACAAATGAAAAAAAATCCTCCGCTAGTGTGATGTGCAGCTATCCATCGGAGGTGCCGACTCTTTGTTGTGATGACATTTACAGCGATGTCAGCTCCCATTGGGCACCGCAGTTTTCTAACGCGGAAGATAGGTTTCTTTTATTAAATCGTTTTAGATGAATATTGTGATTTAAAATGTCATGGATTATAGTTATATAGCAGACACAGGCTCAATAGGTCTTCTTTAAAACATTTACATGGAGATAAGAAGGTGGCGGCACCAGGCCAAGTTACAGGTGAGATCTGTAAAGAGGTGAGGTTCCCCCTCTAACAGTAAGAGTGCATGTGTTTTTCAAGATATTTTTAGCAAAAAAAAAAAAAATACCAGTAATTGAGTAAATATAAGATAGATCAATGTATTGGCAAACTGTGAAGTATTTCAGGCAAAGTGATGCATCTCCATCTCTCCATTGATAAAACACGAGGCAGACCACCCACCTCATAGGGAGGGTATGTAGAACTTGTATTTCACGTTTCACAAACATAACCGTTCTATGTCCCCAGATACAAGGTAAACATGACAAAACAAATATAGCTTTTACTGATAACAATTGTAATGCTGATTTATTAAAAACATTGAACATGTGGTTCAAGTTGTTTATGTTATAATTTGGCGTTTTGGTTCAAGATGATTATCCAGTCAGAAAGCAGAATGAGTTTCACATGAGTCTCTCATTTGAGTTGCCAGTTTCAATGCTGAAATCCAGTTGGTTTAAACCACTCTCTCTGATCTGATTGGCTGCAGGTGCTGGTTTAGGTAGTGACCAGTCATGAATCAGTGCTAGTGCAGCCTCTGCAGCTCAGTGAGTGAATTCTAAGAGGTTCTGAGCTTTCACGAGGCATGGCCTGTCCATTCATGAATTTAAATCATTAAATACTTTCATAGATAAATACCAAGTAAAATGTTGTGAATAAATGTACAAACATGGAGTAGGATGAAAGACAATTATAATTATAGGCCTGATTTTTATAATCAGGCTGATGCCTCTCGTCAGGCAGGCCACAGGTTTGATTTTTGGGCCAGGTTTAGTCTTTTCTGTGGAGTTTGGTTGTTCCTCACTGTGATCTAAGTTTTTTATACGAGCTACAGTTTCTCCATCCCCATATCACGTGTGTCATCTAGCCAAGATGCAATAGTATAAAAATCTGTACTATACTGTAAACAAATACATGTTGAAATAACTGAAGTGAAAAACATGTGTTATGTAATTGCTCTTAGTCGACACATATAGTGGTATTTAAATAACATGGTATCACACAGCGCCTGGGGCATGTACGCACTCAAATGTCATCTAGACCACCAAGTTTACCATTTACCATGTATTGATTGCATTTTACAAATTAGTATAAATGCATACAGTTTATTTTCATTTTAAAGTGGCTGTACGCGATTAGTGTCTGTGCTGTTGAGCAAAATTTATTTTACCCCAATACAGACATTTTGTGAAAGCAGATCTTAAGGTAGAAATAAGTCCACTGCGTGCTGTCTAGAGCTGTACTTGACTAAAGACGTGCTGCCGATTAATTGGTCGACTAAAAAGGGATCGTGGCAAAAGTTCTCAAAACTATTACGTATCTCTATGTAACTGACCCATACTGCACTCACAAGACTACACCTGCAGGGGGAGTTCAGGCAAAAACTACTATTTATGTAGAAAAAAGTACTAGGAAACAAGGTATTTATATAATACATTTAAGTTTAATCTGACTTTTTACAAATAAATACCAAAAAATACCACATTTACAGCTAACTCACTCCCGTTTCCTTCCTGCTGTTGTCCCGCAGAAATCCTTATCATCTAAATAAAATGATTATTCGCCCTAAACAATTTGTTCTCAGCCAAGTTTCCACCGACCGATTAATCGAATATGCGACAAAAGACCTACAGCCGTGGTGCCGTCTGCATAAAGAGAGTCAGGAAGTGTGCTGTTGGCATGCTAGTTGATGTCGTTAGCATTACTGCGATTGCAAAACTTGGAAATGCTCGTAATGCATAAGGTAAGTGAGGAATAACTTTGGACCGCAGCAAACTGTTTAAAATGAACTAGTCCTGTTTTTCACGTTTTTAATCGGTTACAGTGGTATTATTTTGAATGAATGTTAGTTTAAGCTCTAAAGTGCACTGCGTAACATTTCTGGTGAAGGGTCCGTCCCCTGCTTGTCTCCATGGAAATGTTATTGCTTTTCCTAGAATGTTCCACAGTGCAGCATTAAACATTGGAAACAAGCAGGGCATGCAACTCAGGCAGTTTACATGCCAGATCTGCGGAGAGGTGAGCCCACTGAATACATGTAATACAATGTAGGAATGTATGTTGTTACCTTCAACAGCCTTGCTCCGGATTGGCTCTTTGGTTGCTATGATACTTGTGGTCGAAATTCCTAATATGCAACTTGGCTCCAAATTGGCCCCTATAACTGCTCTCGCCTCGATGAGCTTCATTTGACTGAAGTCGAGCGTAATGGGTGACGTCGCACTCACTTAGTCCACTGCTTTACACAGTCTATGATTCAAACCAAAACAGTTCCTAAATTATTTGAAAAAACGATCTGAGTAGTCTTACGTCGTGCTTTTGTAAATTTATGAACACAGGATATTTCTCTTGCCCCTCCCTCTTCTTCCCGACAATGTAATAACTCTATGGTATCACAAAACAATGTAGAAGCGTAAGGACATCCTGCCCCAACTTTCTGAAAACACTTTGATCTGAGCTATTTAATCACAAAATGTTATCACAAACTGTCTCACTATGTCTTATTAGAGGGACTAAACACAACACGGCAGATTTTTATTTTTATAAGATTACAGGGAAAGAAAATATGTGCTCTTAGATAGTCTGCTGAGGAATCTTCCCTAGCGTTATCTTTATTTAGTTTAGCCATGTAGCCAAAAGTATGTGTAACTTTATGCCAACAGTTTTACGATAGAATTGTATATTTTATGTTGTGTGAAGAATGTAGCGTACTGTGAACTTTTAAACCTACTTCTAATCTTCCACAGTGTTTTGTAAATACAGAATTTTGACTTAAAGAGGAGGTATTTTACTTCTATTAGCAGTATTAACAGCTAACACGTAACACATTTAGATCACCGTGTTACCTTTTATTGTTTTGAAAATGCTATATTCCCCCAAAACAATGTATTAACATGTTTAATAATTTCGCTTTTGTTTTTGACGCTCTGAGTGTTCCCTCCCTTTGCTGTCAGCGCTAAGTCACTCCTCCTTCTGAGCGGAATCATGTTATAATCGACGTGCATTTCGCTAATGAAACTACTGCACATTGCGTCAGGTTTGTGGAGTTGTAATGTATTGTTTTGTGTCATGTTTTGTATATATTTGGAAAATGGCTGTGCGGAATCAGGGTTGAGGATTGGACAGAATCGTACTGCTGACCGTAAGGAGGGTGCCTGGAAGAGATCGCTAAATTACTCAAACATGCATGGATGACATCTATCGTGTAGGAGCATGGGTGACGTAGGATTGCGGGTTGAGCTTTGGACAGAATCTTACAGCTAACCATGAGGAGGGTTCGAATAGAGTCCGGGAGAGATCGCTAGATTACTCAAACGTGCATGGATGACATCTAAAACCTCTTCAGACCTGTTTTTGATGAGGTTTCATGAGGGAACATTATAACATGGTAGAAACGTCCAAAAAATCGATTTCTTTAAAGCTACCATCTGTAATAAAGATTGGCCGACCCCCCCAGGAGGGGCCAGGTGAAGAGAGGAGGGAGGGGCCAGGTGAGGGGACGGGCGAGGGGGAACAGGTTTCATATCTGACATCTACTGACTAATTTCCGCACTTGATGTAACTTTCCTGGTGTGGGGTCTGACAATTGCTCTCTCCATGTAGATGTTACTGCTTTACCTGGAATGTTCCACAGTACAGCTTTAAACTTATCGATCTAGCATTTATTCAGTTAGAGGTGTTTTTATTGCTCAAAATAATCCTGAAAGACATGTATTCTTACTCTGAGCAGGCTCACCTCTTCACAGATCAGACATATAACTTGACGTGTGTAGTTATTTTAATAGATTATTTTTCCAGACCAGGTTTTAGTTTGGACTGCTCACTAGCGCTCTTCCTCAGAGTGGTCACGTGATGTTGCTGTGATTGGCCGGGTCAGCTGATTTAAACAAGTTTTGGCGCTGTCTTCCTACCGGTGGAGACAGGACGACAGCGCCATCTGCAGTCTGGCTTCTTTAGTGCAGTATCGCAGGTGTGTTAGAGTAAAAAGGCCTCCTCATCCCAGTTTATACCGGCGCTGTTGTTGTGACCACATACATACCGTATTTTCCGGACTATAAGTCGCACTTTTTTTCATAGTTTGGCCGGGGGTGCGACTTATACTCAGATGCGATTTATATGTGAAATATATGTTTGTTTTTTTTCATTATTATGCATTTTTTGGCTGGTGCGACTTATATTCCAGTGCGACTTATACTCCGGAAAATACGGTAACTTAAACGTTTGGAAATAAACATTTTGCATATTTCGGGATCGGCTTTACCATTTATTTGTCTGTGATGGAACATTCAATATGACATAACTGCGGTTAGCATGGGCTAGCGAGTGATCACGTGTAAGCAAATTTGGCTTTTTTTTGAATGTTTATGGGGAGACGGGTTAAGCAGGATTAAACATGTGAATGTGATGAGGATCCATTATACAAATTTCAGTAAATATAGGATGAAAAAACTCAATAACTCATTTACAACTGCGGAGTCGTGCTAACCCTGTTTTGACTCTGCCTGCTCATTACCTCAGCGCAGTCAGAACAGCTAAGTGTGGAGGAATGCACACTGTGTGATCATATCCAGATCATCTCCAGATCATAACCAGATCTGTTTGAACGCAGAAGGTCCCCTTTCATCAACACTTCGTAAACTTTGGCACAAACAGCTAAGTCCATGTGTGCGGCATCGTGTGCTAGCTTGGACATTTTGACCTCATATGGCCCCATTACAAGGCTAATGTTTTATTTTTATGAGATCATTAATAACTTAAAATAATGCATATGGAAAACAAGTAAAAGTATGCTAGTAGTAGTGCTATGTATTTTTCAAGCTTACGTTGTTGTAATACAGGTACAATATGCAACTTTCTGGAGGTCAAGAGGCACCTGCATGATTCCATGGAAATAGAAAGTTAAAACCATACTCCGGAACATTCTCCATGGAGATAGACAAGTTTTATGACATACTGTGGAATATTATAGCCAAAGGTACAACATTTCCATAGAAACGAGCAGGAAGAGGCCCCCCCCCTGGCCTGGTCAGGTTTTTGAATGCAATAAACACAGCGTAAAAAGTTACAGATTGTTGATTTAAATAAACCACTGAAAATAATCTATAGTCACTTTGTTTTGTTTTTAGTTTTGGTCAAATACCATATAATACTATGCAAGTATTGCAATATTGATACTATAGCGATATCAATGAGTTTTGTATTAAAATGCATTGAAACTCCTCTAGTATAAAGAAGTTTACTTTGGCTATGATTATCTTTGCTCCACACCAGCTTGAATTGACCTTAAAACGTAAAAAAAAAAAAAAAAAAAAAAGAGATTTTATATGTGATTTAAAGAACAAATTTTGGGAGAAACTAATTATAAATATTATTGCATGAGAGTATATTTTTGGATACCTTGTCAGTATCTGTACATTCATATATACATCAAAACATAAGAACAGTTCTGACTTTTGTTAGGTTACGGTACAGTTTATTGTCCCTGTAGAGAAATTTGACCCATCCTTTAAGGTCGCCGGGGCAACCTTTCAGGAGCAGTGGGGACCCATCTCCGGATCTTGAGCTAATATTTCCTCAGAACTACCATAGCCTATAACTTAAAGGAGATGTAAAGCACTATCTTATGACATCATCAGGGGCAACGGAGTGTTTGGTGCTCTTGAAATGAAGACAGAATACAAGATCACTCAAACATGTGAATTAGGGCAGAACAATTTGTGATTTTTCAGACAAGCATTCCAGTTGTGGTTAGATTTGCGATCAAAGCTTTTCAAAGCTCGTTTAAACGCATCCAGAGAATTGACGAAAATACCGAAATATGAACTGACAAACAAACACAAGAATCACATTTAGAGCATCTTTGTACAGACCTAAACTACAGGGTTAGACATTTTCAAAGTTGGTTTATCACGTAATGTGGACTTTAACACAAACTCGAGGCCGTAACCCGAAATCAGACAGACAGTAGTCCCTAAGCCACCGCGGTGTTTCCCTGCGTTACCATGGAGAGTGGCTCTGGTGGAATGTCCAGTATGTGGGTGGAGCTTGGCTGAATCCCTCCTTATAAAGTGTCCATTGAGCCGGGCAGTCAGGGGGGCACAGTGTAATCTAGTGTAGGTCTGAGTGCACACAGGAATACAAAAACAAGGCCAGTTGGCTAAAAGTTAACTGCGCGATTAGTCCTAGTGTGAAGTTTGATACTATACTTAGAAAGATGATATGGCATCTTAGGTTTTTGGAATAGGAATAGACTCGGAATAGATACTCGATATTCCTTAGCATTAAAATCAAGTGACATTTTAGTATCGTGATATTACATTTATATGATCGTGAGGTCTTATATCTGTGTAGTTCCTCAGTCGTCCAGTAGGTTCCACAGTGGTCCATGGGCGTAAACTAGTCTATGTGTCTTATACTTGTTCTGATACAGCTCAAGATCATTCTATTCAGGAAAGGTTCATTTCTGTCCTGTGAATGTGACTTTTTTTAGTTTCGATACTTGCTCAAATGAGTATCTCGTTTCTAGTTTTTAGGATCGTAGTAGCTGACTTTCGATACGCGAGTCCAGGTTGATATCTCTCTGTATTTTTTAAACAGAGGGATATCGGTCTGGTCACCACTCCCTCCGTCACACCTCGAGCCAGAACCAAACATGCAATTGAATTTGCTTATTTCAGTGACGCCGCTGATATTTTTGGGCTTTGGGCTTTTCCCCAAATGTTATAATTTGAAACACACAACCCTGTTTTACTACAAAGTGGATAAAAGAGCAGTGTAGTCACGTTTTGTGCTGTGTCCACTTCACATTAAAGTGTTCAAATAAAGGTTTATGTGGATTCTTTAAGCAGCTGGTTTGGCCAAACAAAATATTGGCCCGTGCTGGAGATTTAAGGACGATAGCCGACATGCTGAAAAGTGCAAATATCGGCGCTGTCTCTACAGGGGCACCTAGCTGGAGGATTAGCCAACTATACATTGATATAGAGAAACCTATCAACACACATGGAGTACATTGCTTCAACCACACACAATCTGGGAAATGAACCCTAGATCTGCTGGTTGTGCGTTACAAGGACTAACCACTATGCCACCAAGTGCAAAGAGTTGGGGTTGGCCATTTTTAGAGAACTACAAACTGCACTGATTAAAACAGCGCAAAAGTTCAACTAGCCGTTATTGTTTTTAGACCCATTTTAACTGCTTCACTTCTTAGCGCACCAAGAGAGGCCAAGTCCTTGCATCCTCTGCTGGCAACGAGAACATTTTGTATGTGTAGAAATCATGGCAAATTGTCTTTTACTTGTTTTATATTCATTATTTATATAGATGTTCTTAGGATAGAATTTCAAATGTCAAGATATCCAAATTTAGTTACAAAAAGCCAGAACAAAGAAAACTTGTACTTTCACAGTCATTCGTATTGCTCACGTAGGCCTCGTGTCCTTGGGTTCACAGTAATTGGATGAATAAAGTTGTGACTGGAGGCAGAAGTTGGATAAGATTTGCTCTAAAAAACATAAATGACATTTGAAATCCAGCTCTTATGATTCACTCCACATTGAAGAGAGGAAACAGTCTGAAGTAGTCTGAGAAATACTAATTGGATTTGGAGACTTGAGTTGTGGTCTAAACACAATAATCAGAGTTATTTGTCGCATGATTTTGATGGACAAGTTGTAAATGTTTAAAAGAATTAAAGGCGCACTATGGAACTTCTGCTTCTACCTAACTTTCTGGTGGAGTGTCCTCTACTTGCTTTTCTCCTTGGAGACGTTATTGCTTTACCTGGAATGTCCCATTGTAGGCCATTTAACTCATCCATCTCAAGCAAGCAGGCGATGCCATCAGACCATAGATTGTCTGTCTAAATGGAAATAGCTAACCCGCTAGCCACCACGTTCGAAATACGAAGTGAGCACGAGCTTCTGACTCCATCGATTCCGGCTCCAATTTACTTCGGTCCTCTCTCTGTAACTGCTGTTGTCAGGCTCATCATTTTGGTCTTAAAATGTTCGCATTAACCTGGTTTACATGACCCTGGTATTTTTATTTCGCATCAGGCGCCTGCTTTCCCCAAGGCTGCTCCCGCTAGCGTTAGCAACAGGTTTGATTGACAGCGTTGCTAAGCGTCGCTCCCTGCTAAAACAACAATGCGGGTGGGAAGGGGCGCTACCTTCAACAGTCTCACTCCGGATTGGCTCTTTGGTTGCTATGATACTCGTGCTCGGGATTCCAAATGTATAAATTTGCCCCTATAACTGCTAGCCTCAAGCTTCATTTGACTGGAACGGAACGCTATGGGTCCCTTTGTCCACTATACAGTCTATGCATCTGACAGATTTACAGGTAAGATCTGTGGAGTGGGGACCCCATTCACAGTAAGAATGCATGTTTTTCAAGGTATTTCCTAGTTATAAAACACCTGTAGTGGAGTAAATACAAGAAATATTGAATACTGTGGAACATTCAAGGTAAAGCAATAACATCTCCATGGAGACAACAAGGTGGCGTAAACCTCACCACTGTGCTTCCATCATATTGCCCTTCAATTCTCTTCAGAGGTATACTTAATAATACCTAACCTTAAGTGAGATGTCCTCATGAGTGGGTCCAATAATTTTATCGAAACTCCATCACAGTCCTGCGTTTGCAACGGGTAGAGCATTTGACATAAACAAACAAACAAACAAAAAAAGTCTTGTACTTGTCTGGTATGGTAAAAACAACCTGCCAAATGACACAGCAAACAGATGGATAAACTGCCATGTTTGCTAACGCCTTGGCAGAGGTTCCAGTAGACCCACAGTAGACATATTGTTTTGACTGTATAATGTGCTCTGTATGCAGCCATCCCTCTGGTACAGTGTTGTTCAGTATAGAGTCTGGGACCAGTGCTGAGGTCTGGACTGGGACTGAGAGTCTGGAGCACAGGGGCCCAAGTGTTCTGGCTCATGTGAATAAACAGGGCAGGGCTTTGTACAGGGGCTTTCTACTGTCTGCCCTCCCCTGGCTCTGGTTCTACTAACACTCTGTAAGAAGATAACAGGTCCGAGCTGAGGTTAACCAGATTGTCAGTATTGCGCAAAATGATACTCATTAATATTAGCTTGCAATTAACTTTATAGCAATGTTTTCAAAAGAGATATTTTTAGTACAATAAAAATCTAATTCCATCCCTCCTTGACATAGACTGTATATATAAATGGACATAGCTAACCCGCTAGCAGGCGCATTCCGAATAGGAAGTGATCATGGGCTCACTTCTGGCTCCATCGACTCTGGCTCCAATTTACTCTCTATTGAAAAACTGTCGCTCCTCGCTCTGTAGCTTAGCATTGCTAAGCGCCCGCTCCCTGCTAAACCAGCTCCAAATTCACCCCTATAAATTTTAGCCTCTGTAAAGGAAATTAAAATATTGTCGGATCATTTTACCTTTTAGAAATCACTTGGTCTTGTGATGTGAAGATAGATGCAATCAGACCAAGCTAATCTTGTTAAGATGTGTTTGTAATGTATGTGAAGATGGATGCAATCAGACTAAACAGTTGGCTTTCAGATCGCTCTCCTCTGAAGTGTATTACACCTTATATTGTTTTTACTCCACATGATCATGAATGGCACCAGGAGCTTGTCTGACCACACCTCAGTAGGAGTGTCACATCCTTACTTTGAAATGTATGTCCTTTGGTCATCTCAAACTATATAAACTTAGTGATTTGTATCATTCGGGGTCTGACTCTGGAGGAGATGCTGTTGGCAACTCGGTTAGACCTACTTCTTGCAAGAAATAAACTCTTTGTCTTTGCTTCAACATTCATCAGGGCCTACAAAAGGAGTCTTATTCCACAACACCTCGATGAGCTTCATTTGACTGGAGCCGAACGCTATGGATGACATCACACTTACTTAGACTACTTCTTTATACAGTCTATGCTCCTTGATCAACTCCACTCCACTTCCTCTTGCCCCAGTACAGATATAGTGTATAAGCAGCTCTTAAGATCAAACCATGTCCGCTGAGTGCTGTCTGCGTCTAATTATAAGGTGTTGTGTCAGAGAATCAGGAAGTGCATGTTAGCATACTAGTTGTTAGCTTTAGTGTGGTGGCAAAACTCCGCACTGGTCTCTGAGAGTTGTCAAAAGAATAATAAAGGATATTCGGAATGTATAAGGTAAGTGAGGAATAACTTTGGACCACTGCAAACCATTTAAAATGAGCTAGTCCTGTTTTTGCCATCACTGTAAAGCTAACAACGACTAGCATGTTAACGGGCACGTCGTGATACTCGGACAACAAAACGCTTTATAATTAGATGCAGACAGTGCACAGCTGACAGATTTGACCTCAAGAGCTGCTTGTACAATATATCTGTACTGGGGAAAGACAAATGTTGCTCAGATACATGAAAAAATTGGGTACAGAGCCTAAAAGATGTAAACTAAAAAAAAAAAAAAATCTACTCCCCAAACGTAAACAACTTTACAACAAAAACTTGAAATGTAATTAAAGAAATGCACCTAATTATTACTATTTATATCAAAATTGCTTATAAATTGTATCATATAAGCTCTATTGCATTAGCTATAGAAGTTTGGCCATCCCCAGACAATAATACTTCAACCAATATATCCATTTGTGGCCTTTTACCAGCGCATTTCTCTAAGCTCTACGACACCCCAAGAGCAAATTAACATAGATATTATTTAGCATTAGCATACCACTGTACTCTCACTGCTATACCTGAGGTTAGACAATATAGAGCAGATGGTCCATAGCACAACAGCCCGGAGCTCTCATTACAAAAACATCAGCGACAAAATGGAAGACCTGCATTATAGTATGATAGAATACAAAATGAGAGGTTACATTGATTGATTAGCCTAGAAATGGCAATTGCTTTGTAATACAACTTAAGAACACATATTAGGCTAAATGGGCTTTTTCAAACTTTTGACCAGGTCCCCTCACCAAAAACATACTGGAGTTTGGCCTGTCACGATCATTACTATATTGACTTATCGTTCTATATATGAAAACTGGAACAATATTATTTTGTGGTCAATATTTATCGTGTGTACTTTTTCTTTGCATTACTGGGACATTTTTGGTTATTTTTTGGCTATATAGGATTTAAGCTGTAATAGGTTGAATTAATAACTTCTATGACTTATTACAGATGTAAACTAGGTACTAAAGAGTTTCATTCTGCTGTTTATTTGTTGCAGATCATATTTTTTTTAACAATATTATAGATTTAGAATAGTTTTTGCGGTTTAAATCTGCCCTTGAGTTTTTGTGTCAGTGGTGTAAATTAGTTTCAATATTATTGTTTATTGTCTATATTTACTTCGGCAATATATCAAACTTCATAATTTCTTATCGTGACAGGCCTACCTGGAGTTGTATTTATCTTAATTTACACTTAATTTCACTAATGCCTTTAACTGAGTTCACTACATCTGAACCTCACCAAACGCTCCCAGATTTGTGGCGTCATAGGTAAAAATCTGGAGGTCTCCTGTGCTGTTTTTAAAGAACACGTTATGCATTCTCGTGGCTTTAGTTCCCTTTTGGCCACCTTGAGATAACTGTTTCACATTTTCTAACTTAAAGTAATGTCTTTAGAAGTAATTAGAAGTGTGCGCTTAGCATGCTAGTTCTTGTTAGCTTTATTGTGATGGCAAAACTGCACTTTGGCCTCCTAAAGTTATGAAAAGGGTGACCGTAGCTCTGTTAGTAAAGTGTTGGTAAAGTGAAGGTTGGCGTTTGAATCCCACTCTTTACATAAACATCATTGGTTGAGCAGTCAGATCCACTGACCCACAGGTTAGCGGTGCGATTCCAGCTCCCACAGATGACTGCTGTCGACTGATGTCTGCTTCTCCAAAATTTGACTTGTGACAGCTATGGCTTGAGGGAATCATGGCGACGTTTTCCAATAAAGTTGACTCGTGTGATCTAATAACCTGACAGTGCTCATATTTCTGTCGAGGAGATTGTAACCGTGAGAATATATTTGTTCTGCGATGTTACTCGCAGAGGAGGATACAGGGACAGCCAAGCACAATATTTGGTCTGACCAAAAGGAGGAAGTGTGGACATGTCACCAGAGTAGAAGATGAACAGGATGAAGGGGCACATGGAAAATACAGCTATATACAGTTATATTACGCAAATTGACTCTTGTGAGCTTTAAGCCATGTTATAATGTTGTTACCTCCTCAAAAACATACCTGGAGTTATGTTTTGTTGTTATAAGTTGTTAGTTTTGTTATGCTTGAGTAATCCTAGATTATTAGTCTTTCTACATCTCCAAAGCTCAAAATGCTCTGTTCCACCTTGTGATGTGATGAAGCAGTAGTTTTCAAGTTAACAGCTACCTTTTAGCTTCAGATTGGCTATTCCAGGACTGAAATTATCATAATGTCGATGACCCAGTCCATGGACACAGCATAAAGAGGGGGTATTATAACATAGTAGAAACCTTCAATTTTGCATAGCGTTGTTCCCTCATCAAAACATACCTTGAGTGGCTTTATATGTCATCCATGCATATTTGATTATGTTTGAAATTAGTTAGAAATTAGTTAGAAAAGTTGTTTTCGGCGTATTTTCACAATAATAAAAGGTAACTGTAATCTAATTGTGATCTAAATATACTATGTGTTAGCAATTAATACCCCATAGAAGTATATTTTTAACTTATCTTTAGTCCATTGATCCAAAGTCATCTTCTCTGAGCACTCAAAAATTCCCCATTCGCATTTTGCCCTTTTTGTTGCGTCATAGATAAAACTTCTGACATGTCTTGTGCAGTTTTTAAACCCATGAACCATCGCCTTACTGTGGTCAAAGTGTATTCACAACGAACACGTGGCTCTATTAGCAAAGCATTCCAAGATGTTTTACATATTTTTGTAATATTTTTGGACATTTATTGAACGCGGTATGATTTTATAAAAAATATGTGGAAATTACAAGTTTGAGTTTTGATCCTTCATGGCACCTGTAGCTGATTTTGACTCTCCCTCAGTAAATAGTTTTATCCCTCTGAGCTGGTTGTTTTTTGATAGTTCCTGGAAACATAGGACTGTGTGTTTGACCCTGTAAAGCCCCTGTTTTCTTATCTACTTTTCTGTTGCTTAACTTTTGACCCTCTGAGGCTCCTGTACTTTAAGTTTTGACACATTTATGCTCTATCCTGTCAGCGGAATTCACTTTATAACCTTATGAAATACAGTTAACTATTGCTTAAATAACTTAGACATGCTGTACATTTAAAGGAGACATGCTTGTACATAATTACAGCGATGTTTGGCTTTTGCATTATACATTATGTACAACTTGACCAGGTATCAGATGAACATCAGCAGCCACACATCTGGAGTAGACCACTTTATTAAATGGTGTGATGGCCACTATTTGCATGTTAATGTGAACAAAACAAAGGAGTGTGAAGTGGACCCAGGCTCAGTTGGAACCCATGGTGAGGTAGCGATACATGGACAAAAAGATGAACAAATCTCAGCTTATAAATATCTAGGGGTTCAAGTAACGAGTGTGGTACTGTACTTTCTTAGGAGATTACGGCTGTTTAGAGTCAGTGACCTTCTATAGAGCTAGTATAGAGTCCATGCTAAGGTATGGTATAGTCAGTGGGTTTGGAAACTGTCAAATATAAATGGCAGATCCTTAGACTGGTAAAACTGTCTGGTAACATCACAGGCTTGTCCTCTGACTGCCCCACAGACCTTACCTGGCCAGCCAGAACCACACGCTTTGACAAAACTTTACAAAGACTAGTGAATCCGGAGCCGTGTCATGTCTCCCCGATTTCAGAGGGCGTGATTGACAGGTGGATTGACCAATCAGAGAGAAGCATGGTCCGCTCGTGTCAAGAAAGAAACACAAACAGCAACACAAAGGACTGAAAAATAGTACAGATTTTTGCAGAATCAACAATCAAAAACAAAAAAGAAAAAATCACATGTTTGACTTTTATGAATTAGTTTGTGAAAGTTTTGGTTGGATCTTTATCAAATCTAGAATAAATTACATGGTAATATGACTGAAAGTACTATTTATTTATTGACTGGGCTCCAGAATACTTCAGTTCTCCAATACTTTACAAAGATGTGAGTCTGGTCACCGGTGAATCTCCCCGTTTTCAGATGGGTGTGATTGACAGGTGGATTAGCCAATGAGGGACACGAATGGTTTGTCCGTATCAAAACAAATATGGCTGCTTTAAGAGGGAAAAAGAAAGGGAAAAAAATTCACAAGGGACGGAAAAACACTGCAGATTTCTGTAGAATCACTGAGCAAAGCACTGAACTCTTAATCAGATGAGAGAAATTTGGTTTTGTTCAAAATTATGGGTGACCAATGTGTCACAGAAATATGATTGGACAGTCGTGTTTGATTCTTCCTCGAGATGCAAAGGGATTGGTGACAAGACTGATATCCCTCTGTATGAAAAATACAGAAAGAGACATCATTTTGGATTTGCCAGCCAAAGAGATGGATGTTTGATTGCAACGTTTTGAAATAAAGCCAATTTAAAAGATGGTGAAGGTGTATGGACTTTAAACTCAAACAAAGGTGCATTAGTTTGAAAAATATGGCCGCTTTAAATGAATGAATTTGTTTATACTAAAGTCCTTTCACACCACTCGCTTTACATTCAATACTGCTGTAACCTTGAGGCACTATCACTTTTATACATATTCTTCCTGTTTATTCAAAACAGACACAGATTTATGTTGTACTATGTTCATATCTGAGCTGTCACTGTGGAGTTGTGACTGTGCCATATTCACTGCAGATTTACAGCTTATTCTCTGTGTTGAAAAGATAAACGATGTCTTCAGAGCACAACTTTTTATGATGGATTGTTGGAAACTTTGAGAACAATGACAGCAATTTAAACCACAATATAATATATAGTTGTTAAGCTCCAAACGTTCAGTTCCACCTGCTTATGTCATGATGTAAGTGGTCCCCCGTGTTGATCGTTTTAATCTTAAAGGGCCCATATTACACAATTTTTCTGATTTATGTTATAATGTTGTTTCCTCCTTACAAACAGACCTGGAGTTATTTTGTTTCATTCACACATGTTTAACATACAAACCCTGCACGTTTAGGCTGAGTTCTTCTGTCAAACAGAAAATACTCTGTTCCACTTTGTGATGTTATGTGCTAATACAGGAAGTGCTCCACGGTGTCTGTAAACTCCATACGTCTTCACTAGAATCATTTAGACAATTTCAGACCTGGAGTTGCCAGTCTCTACTAAACAAAAGGAAAAAGGTGACTGTTAATTGAAAACTATCGCTTCATGACATCACATGGTGGAACAAAGCATTTTGAGCTTTGGAGATGTAGACAGATTAATAATAAAGGATTACTCAAACGTGTGAATGAAACAAAGCACAACTCCAGGTGTGTTTTTGATGAGGTAACAACATGATAACATGGCTTAAAGCTCACAAGAGTCAATTTCGCGTAATATAGGAGCTTTAAATCAAATCTACGTTACATCGATGCGCCTTCTACTGGCAAAACTTGCATTTTGTGTGTTAGGGCTGAATTACCTGTACTTGTTTTCCATATACAAGACACTAAAGGTGAATAGGAAAAAACACATTATTATAGGAACTGGATACTAGCTGTACAGCTAACGCTGGCACATTCACAGAAATGTTGCATTGTATCCTTGAATATCACTGTGTACCAACATTTGTCTTGTCTGGCCAACAGTGGTGGATGAAATACTCAATGTTGTTACTTAAATAAAAGCACAGATACCGAGGTTAAAAGTACCTGTTTAAAAGTTTACTTTAAGAGTAAAAAGTACAAGTATTTCACACAAATGTTGTTCATTTGTTGAAGTGTTAACTGTAGTGATACTGGTTAAAAAATTATACATATTTTGTTCAACAGTAACAATATGAACCAGTTTTTCATTTTTTCTTATGAATTTTGTGTATTAATTTTTGTTTGCTCCAAGCCGAAGCTTGAACTCGAAAACTTCAGTCCGAATGTTACCATGAACATGGTCAAAATAACCCCTCAAATCATATGAAAAGTACTTTTTACTTTTCAGTCCAGTTAAAAAATGTAATGGAGTAGGAAGTACAGATACTTGCTCTCAAATGTAGTGAAGTAAAAGTAAAAAGTACCCACTGTAAAATATACTCAAGTAAAGTACAGATACCTAAATACTGTACTTTACAACTTTTACTTCGTGACCTTCCACCACTGCTGGCCAATAACCGATATTTACCGATATCAAGATTTTCGATTCAAAGGCCCGCAAATTTATGTTATGTTGCAGTAAAGTTTGCAAATTAACCTTTTGTTGCATGGTTGTGTAAACATACAGCCACGTTTCCATTTTTAGTTTCTGTTCAAAAAGACAGCACTGAGGACTATACGACTGACGCATATAGAAATCTGTGAAAAGCCCTGGATCAGAGCTTGTGTCTCCATCCATCTCAGTACAAGCCCATCCCCAGTGTATTCTCCCATAAAAGGACCCTATCAGTGATTATAATGCTGCATCACATGGCTTGTTCTTGATTATACCCCCTCTGTCTCCCCGCGGCCTGCTGTTTAAAATGCACCGGAGCACACAGGGATGTCTGGGTGTTTGATTACTGTGGGTTTAAAGGGCTTATACACTGCTAAACTAACACTCGGAGCTTTGTTAAAGAATCCAAAATTGACTTTTTTGGTCCCTTCATCAAAAACATACCTGGGGTTGTATTTTGCTTCATTCACACTTGTTTCATTGATCTGTTAATCCAAAGTTGTCTTCTCTGAGCACTCAAAAATGCTCTTTTCGCATTTTGCCTGGATTGTTGCGTCAGAGGTAAAACTCCGGACTTCTCCTGTGCAGTTTGTAAGCTCATAAACCAGCATTGGACTTTTTCTGCTGTAGTGTTGTCATGATACTAAAATTTCAAACTCAGTTTCAATACTAAGGAATAGACTCGATACTCAATACTGATTCCGATACCATGATGATAATAAAAACACTTTTTATGTAGAATTAGCATTAAATGGTAGTACTTTCTTTTATATTCCCATGTGGTCTTATATCTGTGTAATCCCTCAGTCGTCCAGTAGGTTCCATAGTGGTCCATGGGCGTGTACTAGTCTGTGTGTCTTATACTTGTTCTGATACAGCTCAAGATCATTCTAAAGCTATTCAGGGAAAGTTTAATTTCTGTCCTGTGAATGTGACTTTTTTAGTATCGAAACTTGCTTAAATGAGTATCTGATTTCTATACTAGTTTTAGTGGTTTAGAGAACTGTCTTGACTACAGACACTTAGCATAGGGTTCATGTCTCTTAAGTGCTGGATTTACTATTTTTCCCATTATTTGTTCATGTTGCTGACAGCAGAGGGAGCTCCAACACCTAAATACCTGCTTGGAAACAGAGGTGTAGTTTATAAAGTGTGTTTTCCAAATGCAGACATTGTTATAAGTTAGAAATACTAATCTCAAGGTGACCAAAAGCATGTTTAAAAGGGAATTAAAGCCGCAAGAATGCAGAATATGTGTTTTTTTTTTAAATTGGCCCGTGACCTTAAAAATCATTCAGCCCCATCTTTCTCCCTATTCCATTCTCCACGTGAAGCTCCGACCATAACAAACAACCCCAACTTCCAGCTGAGTGATGAAAAACATTGTAATCCATAGCACAACATCACTTCCTGGTTTCCGAGATGACACAATAGCTAGCGGAAGCCCGTCGTCCCCGGGTACGACTATGGGATGTTGATATCTTTAGTATTTGCACAGATGAATGGTAACCTTTGATCCATAAACAGGTGTTGGAGTTTAAAATAGGGGGAGCGGCAGAGTGGTTATCCTCATGACCGGGGCAGGCTGAGGACACGCTAACGTCATCATACAATTTAATGGAACAGATCCAGCATGCTAACACAGCCTGAGGTAATGCTTTCCTCATGCTAACAATGGGAAGGGAAAGACATATGTTTCAGTGTTGTGTAACTGAACGTCCCCCATGGAAAAAGACCCTTACTGATAGCAATATAAACCAGCATTATTAAGTTACTCAATGTTTTCTGTCCATTTACAGATTGCCCCATAGACTTGTTATTGATATGCAACATTTGAGTTAAAGCCCCAGTACGTAACCTTTTAGCCGAAAAATAGACTTTAATAAAAACGTGTTCGGTAGTTTTTTTCTTTTTCATTTTGGTTGTTTTTATTGCTCTGAAAAACATGCGTCCTTACTGTGAGCGGGCTTGCATCTCCACAAACCCGACTCTTATTGGCCTGGAGAGGGCCTCTTTCCTTCTTGTTTCCATGGAACTGTTGTTCCTTTAGGTATAATCTTCCACAGTATGGCATAAAACTTAAAATATATATCCCCGTGGAGAATGTTCCAAAGTATGGTTTTAACTTTATTTCCATGGAATCATGCATACCACCTCCAGAAAGTTACATACTGTTGCTTTAAAGAGGGGTTATTTTACTTCTATGGGGTATTAACTGCTAACACATAACATATTTAGATCACCATGTTACCTTTTATTGTTTTGAAAATGCTATATTCCCCCAAACCAATGTATTAACATGTTTAATAAGTTTCACTTTCGTTTTTGACGCTCTGAGTCTCCCCTCCCTTTGCTCTCCGTGCCAAGTCACTTCCCCTTCAGAGCGCTACAACAAGACAATCACCGTGCATCCCACTAATTAAACTACTGCACATCACATCAGGTTTGTCAAGTTATAGTGTATTGTCTTATATCCTGTTTTTGTATATTTATAGAAAATTGTCGTGTGGGAGCCTGGGTGACGTAGACTTGTGGACGGAGCACTGGGGAGAACTTCAACCGCAAAACAGCTAACCACAGGGAGGGTTCGAATAGGGCCCGGGATAGATCGCTAAAATACTCAAACATGCATGGATGACGTCTAAAAATCAACGTTTTGGAGCTTTCTGCCATGTTATAACGTCGTTCCCTCATCAAAAACATGCCACATGAAGAGGTTTTAGACGTCATTCATGCATGTTTGAGTAATTTAGCGATCTCTCCCGGGCCCTAGTCGAACCCTCCTTACGATTAGATTCTGCGCAGCGCTCAGTCCACAAGCCTACGTCACCCATGCTCCCACACGACAATTCTCCATAAATATCCAAACCTTACACTACAACTTCACAAACCTGATGCAATGTGCAGCAGTTTCACTATTGTGTGTATTGTGTTGTGATAGTGCTCTGAAAGGGGGAGCGCAAAGGGAGCAAAAGTGAAAGTGAAACTTATAAAACATGTTAATACGTTGTTTTTGGCGAATATAGCATTTTCAAAACAATAAAAGGGAACACGGTGATCTAAATGTGTTATGTGTTACCAGTTAATACCCCATAGAAGAAAAAATACCCCCTCTGTAATATCTTTTCCTGTCTAGTAGTATTTCCTCCAAAAACTTAAATCATTTTTGGATTACTACCTTCTTATGTCTACTTGAATAACATTATTTTAAAGTGACAGTACGTTTACACATGTTTTTGACTTCTCTCCCCAGCTCTGTTCTGCTTCATCTCCCTCCTAACCAGTCCTGATGTTTTCCCTGCATCACCTCTCCATATTTCTGTTCTGTCTGGTCATACGAGTCATTGTTGTTGGCTGCAGATGTGAGGAGCTCATTGTTAGCAGCTCTTTGTGTTAGCGCCCACAGGCAGATGGACGTAGAGTTAGCATTCCTCCTCTGACCTGAGGTGTGGACAGACAGGGGCTGGATACAGGGTAACAAGGAGCCTATTCAGTTTAACTTTGATTCCCAAGACCTTATTTTTATGCATAACTTTTATTATAATGGATATTTGACTATTTTACTGTAATGCTGATTTTTAATTACAAAAAAACATTGGACAAGTTCATTACATTGTCATTTGGAGTTTTGGTTCTCAAGATGATTATCCAATCGGAAAGCAAGATGAGCCTCGCATTTGGGTTGCCAGTTCCTACAAGTAAAACCAGTTAGAAATAAATCTAAAACGACTCTCTCTGATCTGAATCGGAGCCTTTGCAGCTCAGTGAGTGAATTCTGGAGGTTTTGAGCTTTCACATGAGGCCAGTGGTGGAAGCTAACGAAGTACAAGTGGTAAAGTACTGTAAGTAGAATTTTTAGATATCTGTACTTAAATAAATTTTACAGTGGATACTTTTTACTTTTACTTCATTACATTTGAGAGCAGGTATCTGTACTTCCTACTCCACTACATTTTTTAACTGGACTGAAAAGTAAAAGGTACTTTTCATATGATTTGAGGGGTTATTTTGATCATATTTGTGGTAACATCCTGATTAAAGTTTTCAACTTCAAGCTTCGGCTTTGAGCAAACAAAAGTAAATACACAAAATTCATAAGGAAAATGAAGAAATTGATTTGTATTTGTGTTTACTGTTGAACAAAATATGTATCATCATCAACACTTTAACAAACGAACAACACTCGTGTGAAATACTTACATTTTTAAACTGGTTTAAACGGATACTTTTACTTAAGTAGATTTTTTCATGTGATACTTTTACTTTTGCTTGAATAACTTTTTACCTCTGTATCTGTACTTTTACTTAAGTAACAAAATTGAGAACTTCTTCCACCGCTGCATGAGGCATGGCCTGTCCATATACTGAGAATGAGAAAAACTTGTAAATGTTCTCTATCTGCAGGTTAAGGCTCTGGCAACTCAGGTTCAGTTGTGATTGTAGTAGCTTTTAAACCCACACTAACAGCTTAATGTCATACTATGGAACATTCCAGGCAAAGCAATAACATCTCCATAGAGACAAGCAGGTGGGTGAAGTTACATGGGCCACTTTTAAAAGACTGAAGCTACAGACTAATGAGGCTTGAAGTGTTTGTTAAAGAAAATCTCTCACCCAGGGTTTAGAGACTAGTAGTGGTGAAGAGGAGGAGATGGAGTGGGTGTTGAGGCTGCTGGTTCTACTGCTGTGGTGGAGGACTGCGGCTACGTGCATTTATATTAGTCTAACTGTAGATGTAGAACAAAGAGGAAATACAGTCTTCCCGCTTGTATTCACAGTGAACGTTTGTGTTTCCATAGTGACCAATAAGAAGCCGGCGCACCTGTCCATCACCAAAGTGAAGCAGTTCCCGGGGTCGTCGTCCTTCGTCAAGAGGTCCCAGTGGAGCATAGACCAGCTGCGCCAGATCAACGGGATTGATTCAAATAAAGTAGGTCTAGTCTGCTTCTTCATGGACTACACCGATGGTATTTTTGTCACGATACTAAAGACAATACTGCAATGATACTCACAGCCGGAGTTTCAAATATGGAACTCGGCTCCAAATTTTCTGCTATAACTTCTAGCTTCAATGAGCTTCATTTGACTGGAGCCGAACGCTACGGGTGACATTACACTCACTTAGTCCATTTTTTAATACAGTCTATGGTTCCCACTCATCCTGGAAATCTTAGAAAATCTGGAATATAATTGGCCTGTTTTCCAGACCTGGATAAAAAAGCACAAAAAATTGCCAAATGTCCTGGAAAATCTCTCCCCCCTTTGCTTTGTTGTATTATTGGATAAAGAGTAGAGACTGTCACTGTCAGTATCGGTCATTTTACTTCCTGGTTGGACACGGGAAGCCGATAGTGACAAACTTTACCAAAATGGTCAAACTAGGGAAAGCTAGGCAAGCGTTTTGGTGGAATGCATATTTCATCTCTCCTTCTTTTTACCATGTCTCAGGACTGTCCAGAGTTCGACCTGATGTTCGACACAGCCTTTGACCAGTGGGTTGCCAGTTCCTCCGGAGAAAAGTGCACATTTATCCAGATCCTACACCACACCTGCCAACGTTACTGCTCCGCCCGCAAACCCGACTTCCTCAACTGCCAGGCAAAGCTCCTGGGAGGTAAGGCTGTAGTCCCCAGTCCGGAGGTAATGGTTCTCAACTGGTGGTGCTAGGAACTAATGCGAGCCATATGTAAACTGAATATAGTACGTCCTATATAGTGTTTTTTATGGTAATATTTCAAAGAGTTAATCTGTATTTAGTAAATGCCAGTTTTAGTTGTATGAAATAGGATTGAAATCTCATTTACAATACAATAACAAAAAAAAAATTGTGCCACAATATTGGGAAAATGGTCCTGCTTGATCTTAACCATTCACACAGTTGAGAACCACCACTTCTGAGACATGTTCTAAAAAATCAGACTGACCGTTTTATTAGGTACACTTTAAAGGTGCGCTGTGTAACTTTTGTTTGGTGGAGGCTATGCTCTCTAGATGTAGATATTGTTCTACAGCTGTGTTTCTCAAACTGTGGCACGCGAGCTCCTTCTGGCGGTACTTGGACGGCTCTTCAGTTTGTGGGGTTGCCTAATTTGAAGTTCATTTTTTCCAGTTGTTTCCTCCTTTGGATAATTTCTTTTTTAGAGCTACAGTGAAAATGATGTAGTCCACTTTTAGACCTGGTTTAGTCCTAGATCCGACCTGGAATAGTCCTGTTATATTCTTGGCTTAGATCTGGTGGTGCGTGGAAAGTCAAATATTTTCTTTGGTGGTAAAAGTTTGAGAGCCACTGTTCTACCTGATAATAAATGTACCGTATTTTTCGGAGTATAAGTCGCACCAGCCCAAAAATGCATATTAATGAAGAAAAAAAAACATATATTTCACATATAAATCACATCTGAGTATAAGTTGCATCCCCGGCCAAACTATGAAAAAAAGTGCGACTTATAGTCCAGAAAATACGGTATTCATCTTCACGCCGATAACCAGGTGATGCCACAGGGCTCAGTTACAGGTCATATCTGTGGAGAGGTGACCCTGCTCACAATAAGAATCCACAAGAATGCAAGAGATTTTTGAGCAATAAAACAATCGATCTTGTTAGATATGTTTATCTGCCATGCTGTGGAACATTACGGGCAAAGTAATTGCATATTCATGGTAGCGTACGCGCCACCAGAAATGTTACATGGAGCACCTTTAAGTCACCCATGCTTTTTGGATTGTCAACCTTGTTTTCGTACTTAAGCAGGTTTATCTTCTGTTATGGTGTACCTAATAAAATGGCCCCTGTTTCCCTCTGTTCTTCCTTTAACATGGCGGCCTGTCACTGTGCTGTGATCACTTGGATTATTCATGACTCCAGCTGTAGCACCTGGCCTCTATATAAATTCATGTGCATCTGCTGTGTAAACCCAGTGAGATCAAATTCAATATGTCCGACCAACAGCACACAACAGTCCCTGTGGTCTCCGGTCAGAATCCCTCTCTGTCAACTAATATTGTGGTAACATAACCGGTTACTTAATACTAACTTATTCATTTTATCGTGATTTATGGAGCAGAAACAAAACTAAAATTTAGTTCTAAAAATTGCAACCTTTAAAATACCACTGTGTCCTTAGGCAAGATACAAGGTTTTTGGTTCGATTCCCACTCTAGCAAGTTCATATTCAGTTTGTCGCTCTGTTTTGATGGCGCCATGTGATGGTCTTCCCGGGAAGTTCATACTGTTGTTGTGTCCTTGAGCAAGGCACTTCATTCTCCATGACATGACATGATTATACAGTACAGGTGTATGATTGTGACTGTGACTTGGTGGCGGTCTAGAAAGTTCGTGTTGTTGTGTCGTAGGGCGATACACCTCACCCATTTGTCGTGCAGTTTTTTGTTTTAATTTAACTAAACAAATTATATTGTAGTGCAACAATATATACAAAATGTAATTATCGAATATTGCATCTTTTTGTTGCATAGTGCAGCCCTACTCTGTGTAAGTGTAATACTGTCACTTTGAATGAAATACACGTGTGCTTACATAGTGGGCTGGGGATGTAGTGGGATCCTAATCATGGTCATTGCTGAAGTGAGTGCACCATAAATCCTATAGAAGCCTTTCCTGCCACTGTATAATACGTTTAAGGAGACACAGGGTCCATTCTCTTTATGTGAGCTAATGTGATTATCCCAAAACACTCTTACATGTGCCCCATCTCTTACATCTGCCCCATCTCTGTATCTGCTCTTGGTCAATGGTCTAATGTTTTTTTTTTTAAAAAACAGTAGTGTTGATAGTCACAACTTCAACTTTTCCTGGGGATCTAGATCTTGAGAACAGGACAGGATCCAGAATACACATGTAAATGTACTTGAGCACATTTAGATCATCATGAATCATCATACAAGTTACTGAGTACTGTTCAAGTCCCAGTTTTCCCAGTACACACTTGTCTCACCGCTTTCTCAGCTCCTACGCACAAACACACATGACGCTAAATCACCTAATCTGATTGGCCAGAATTCAGAGAATATGTATTTAAAACAGCTTCATTCAGTTTTAAACTGTTTTATTAAACAAGACTGATATTCTTCTAAAACAACAAAAAGTAACTAGTAGCTTTTAGCCAGCTGTACTTGAGTACAGATGTTCAGTACTCTTTCCACCGCTGGTTAAATGTACATGTGAAACTCACAACCAGACACAAATGGACATTAAGGAGTGAAACATACGAGCGTTAGCATGTTGTGTTCTCGCTGCTATGACATTGACTCGGATCAGGTGGACGGATCTTGGCTAGCTCCCTCTTCAGAAGACTTAATCAGATATCGACCTGTTTACCTCCAGACCTCATCTCCTCACAGCATCGCATGCATTATTTAAATGTATTACTGACACAATCTGTGAATCATCTGTTCCGTTTCAAAGAGCACATATGATGCATTCTTTAATTCCCTTTTAAACATGCTTTTGGTCATCTTGGGATGAGTATTTCATTTCATTTTCTGAACTTAAACCCCTCCCTCTCTGTAAACCTGGTCCTCATTTAGCCTGACCCCGGGACCTCCCCAGTGCTTATGTGGGATGATGTGTTTGTGGTACAGAGTATACCTGGGAATTTTCAGTGTAGGTGGAGTGAGGCTTGATTTGCTTATGTGGCAGTTAGACAAAAGACATGTTCTATAATGAATAAATACCTTGTAGTATTCTCCCTCATATCAGAGAACCTACCAATATATATATTTACATATTAAAGGCTCTGTATCTGATTTTTCCATGTATTTGAGCAGAATGTGCCTTGTCCCAGTACAGATATATTGTATAAGCAGCTCTTAAGGTCAAAATGAATCTACTGTGTATTAGTCTGATTAGGTTCATTAGGTCTTCTGTATTGTGTAATCCCTCAGTCGTCCAGGTATGATCCATCCAGCTCCATTTGCTCCAATTCAATTTCTACTGAAAAACTGTGGCCCCTCTCTCTGTAACTGCTGCTGTCAGGCTCGTCATTTTGGTCTTTAAATGTTTGTATTGACCCGCTCTACATGATCCTGGTGTTTTTATTTCATCATTTTGTCCGTAAATCAAGATATGAACATTAAAAAAATACCAATGAGGTGCCTTCTTTCCCAGCTAGCGTTAGCAACAGGTTTGATGGACAGCACTACTAAGCGTCCGCTCCCATGCTAAACCAGCGGACAGGGCAGGAAGGGGCGTTACCTTCAATAGCCTCACTCCGGATTGGCTTTTTGGTTGCTATGATACTCGCGGTCGGAATTCCAATATGGAACCCGGCTCCAAATTCTCCCCTATAACTGCTAGCCTCGATGAGCTGCTAGCCCAAATAGAGGTCTGTACATAATAATGTAAAGCATAATCTACTGTGTACTGTCTGCATCTAATTAGAAATATGATTATCAGGAACTGTGCGTTAGCATTTGTAATTTTTATACAAATTGTACTTCTCAGACTCCATACTTTTTTCTTCTACTAAGGTAATATATTTCACAGAACTCTTACGAGAACAAAAATGTCGGTAAATTCTCCCACTGTGAGTAAATCTACAAGTGACAAAAGCTTTATGTGACAATATGAAATGATTTGAACATTTGTTTCTTGCACCGCTCCTTCAGATACGATTTAGTTTCTCTTTTTTGTGGTGTAATAGTTTTTGCAGTATTCAATGTTTAGTTTTTTAATATTATTTTGAAACAACAATACTTTTACTCGATTACAAGTTTGGCTACTCTACCACCTTGAGGCTTATATGTTTTATATGCACAGAGTGAAGGCTACTTTGAGTTGGGCTCAAACAAAACACACCTTGAGCTATATTTTGTGGAGGAACCAACATTATTTTAAGATTTTAAGCTCAAAGACAGTCATACTTTTGCACGGTACTGCATTTATTCAACAAATCCCTTAACTCCGAAACAACAGTAATAGATATAATGGCCGAATTTGTGCTCAATTGTTCCCATTGGTCCTACTTAAAAGTCCATTATGTCTATTTCGGATTATAATGTTGCAGTGTGAGACGTTTCCGGTAGCTATGGGAATTACCAACTTTGCAACAAAACCTCGAATGAGACTGGAGCTTTGGGACCATTAAACTTTCTTACACAGGGAGAGTAGAAAGTAGATGTCAAAGTGCTTTTTAAGTAACTGGCTTCCAGATGGTTGATTCACTCTTTGGAAGACGTTGTTTAAAGGCTATAGATACTGATGCAATCTAACTGCAACTGCATTTAGTTACAACCCAATCGCATTCTATTTGTTTACTGCCCCGAGGGACCCTTCTCCACATCTTGAGAAGGATCTTGGTTAGGAGCTGCCAGAGATAGCAAGTGTTTGTACTTTGTTACTGTACTCAAGCGTATTTGTTTAGGTATCCGCACTTAAAAGAGGGTTTATTACACTTCTATGGCGTATTAATTGCCGCTCCACCTTCACAGCGCTATCACGTTACAATCATGTGCGTTCCACTAATGAAGCCACTGCACGCGTCAGGTTTGTGAAGTTGTAGAGTATTGTTTTGTATCCTGCTTTTGTGTATTTATGGAGAATTGCCTTGTGGGAGCATTGTTGTTGTAGATGTGTGGGCCGAGCGCTGGACATAATCTCACAGCTAACCGTAAGGAGGTTTCGAATAGGGCCCAGGGGGGAGCTCTCAAGATTACTCAGACATGCATGGATGAGGTCTGAAATGTTTTTGATGAGGGAACAACGTTATAACATGGTAGAAAGCTCCAAAAAGTCAAGTTAGCATAAAAAAATAAACAGTCTCAGCTGTGTTTTTCCTTTTTTACTTAATGGGTCTACATGACGCTATTTTCGGATTTATTTTACAGTGTTGAAATCGAATTTGTTTAAGCCTTCATGATATCACAAGGTGGAACAGAGTATTTTGAGCTTTGGAGATGTAGACAGAGTAACAATAAAGTGTTACTCAAACATGTGTGAATGAAACAAAACACAACTCCAGGTATGTTTTTTGACGAGGAAACAACATTCTAACATGGCAAAAGCTCACAAGAGTCAATTTTGCATAATATAGGACCTTTTAAGTTAACTACCAACTAGTAAAGCACAGTAGTGTACTTTTGCCAGCTTTGGGTGTGGCTGGAGGATTGGCCAGTACTACACGTTTTTGGTTGACGTCAGAACAAACTGGACCCCGGAAGAAGCATAGAGCGATGTCCTCTTCGGTTTAAGTCTCACACCAGTGCAAAACAAAACTCTGCCGCTGCTCAGGTGTGGGACCATAACTGAGGAGGGCCCTGTCGCCGGGATACACCTGCACCTGCACCACGGGAGGGCAGTTAGGCCTGTCACGGTAATTACTATATCGACTTATCGTTCAGTAAATGATGGTTGGAATAATCATTTTTGGGGTCAGTACTGTATGTACTAATGGGTTATTTTTTGTTACTTTTCTGCTGTAAAAGTTTGAAAAAATAACTTCTGTGGCTTCTTCAATTTTATTTTATTTATTGCTGCTCATTTTCATTGACAATACTGTACATATGGAATAGTTTTTTTGGGGGGAAATCCTGCTTTAAGGTTATCTTGTCAGTGGCATAACTTAGTTTCAATATTATATTTTGGTTCTCAAGACGATTATCCAATCATGAATCAGTGCTAGTGCAGCCTCAGCTCAGTGAGTGAATTCTGGAGGTTCTGAGCTTCACATGAGGCCTGTCCATATACTGAAAATGAGAAAACTTGTATGTGTCTCTATCTGCAGGTTAAGTAACTATCTAAATAAGTAGACTAGGGGGCAGCAGGAGGATTGCTGATTCAATACTCAAAGTGCATATTGTGACCCTTGGCAACTAACTGCCCACATGGTTGGTTGAGACAGGAAAAATACCGAAAAATAAAACAGATTTGTGTCAGTGTTAGTATGAATCATAGAAGTAGATGCCACACTATCAAAGACATTTTATATACGTTTTATTTTATCTCTATAATCTTAACACTTAAAGGCACTGTACCTGATGTTTACTGTCTTAAACGTGAAAAACAGAACTAGTTCATTTTAAACAGTTTGCAGAGGTCCAAAGTTATTCCTCACTTACCTTATGCATTCTGAGGCGATGCGAACAACAACTAGCACACTTCCTGATTCTCGGACAATAAAATTAGAAGCAAACAACACGCAGCAGACTTATTTTGACCTCAAGAGCTTTGTATACAGTATATCTGTACTCGGGCAAGACACATTTTGCTCAAATACATGGGGAAAAAATCAGGTACAGCCACTTTAAATAAGCCGTTGTGACATCCCTGTGGTCTACTACTAATGTGTGAAACCAAATTAAAGTGAATTTAACAGTTTGAAAATGGCGTGTCCCCTTTAACTCGTAACTCGTGAATACTCTGGACTAACACGCACTGCACTAAAGCCATGATAAAGCTATAGTAAATGTACTTGATATGTTTGACCACAGAGGAGGAGCATGTAGAGTCAGTGTTGTTGCGCTGTAGGAGGTACGTGAGCAGACTGAGGAAAGAGCTGGTGTCACAGTGCAGCCGACTGGTCGGACGAGGTAAGGACAAATACAAAACACCTAAACTCCGCCCACAACCACATTTCAAATAGAGCCGCGAAACTGGGAATGGAGGACTAAAGGGGAGAGTCAGGGGGGAGGAGGGGTGGAGTCTGAGGGTATAAGGAACAGCGTGATTGGTCTAACGGGTATCCACACTTCAAACCGCCGACGCCAACCGCCTCACTCCACTCATTAGGACAAAGCACGAAACCTTGGGGGGACCGACCCTTCGCTGCCGCCGCTCCCGCCCTCTGGAACTCGCGTCCACAACCCGTCAGATCTGGGACTCACGGCAGCTCTTGAAATCACCCCCCATAATTTCCACCGTCGTCTTCTCCTGTTTTCTTCTCTGTAAAGCTTCAGATGTGTTGTTACCATTATTATTACTCAAACTCCGCCCCTGCAGCCAGCTGTTTGTAATCAGAAACACCTGGCTTTAATCAGTCATTTGTGATGTCACGTAGTACTTGAAATTGGAGCGCTCGCAAAATATGCCTAGTTTGCGCTAAAATTGCCAAAAATGACAGTAGGGAACAGTAGACAGTACTATTAAAACACCATATACAGAGTTTTTAGTTCTACTTTAACTACTGTGTAACCAAAGTATGAGACTGCTGTTTAATATGTGAGGCTTATATAGCAACTACAGCTCGCCTTGGAATGTCCCTTCTCGGTCTCTCCATCGTGGTTAGGCCTGGGTACATTGTTCTCGATTGTTCTACCCAAGAACCAAATTATTCTGGGATGCCGGGTGACAGTGGTTTATAGATGTTAGAGCAATTCCCCAACCAGTACATACTCACTGTGTTTACATGCAGGAAATCTTGATAACCGGTCTAGTCCAATTTAAACCGATGTTTCTAAATGCATGTAAACCGATTTACATTAGGCGCAGACTAGGAGAGGCGTTCAACTGCGTGAGGTCAGAAAAAAACAAAAAAACAGGGATATATTAGACATGCGTTTGGATATGTACTCACTCATTTTAGATCAGCAGCAGTGACAAACCACTTTTCGTTAGCAATTATTGATACTTTGCAGTGACGACACGCCGGGGTTGTACTGCATGCATGTCTATGGCGGAATGTTCAGCCGTTTTTCCAAACACAGCCAAAAAAGTTTTAAGATGGTCAGAAACTCAAAAAAAAATACAAAATACAAAATGGATTTAAATAACACATTTTCAGGCGCCTGTGATCAGTACGAGCGTTTATGGTCCAGTTTAGGTGTTTGATTTTGACTAACTGAAATACTGTTGGCTAATGCTAGCTAGCTTGTGACTGTAATGTTATTTGAGAGGAACTTGTTTAACAGCGCAAATCAGCTTCTTTCTGGTCAGATTGTGTTAAAATAAAGCTCAGATTAAAATCTAACAAGCTTCAGATCGAGCAGTGCCTACAGTTAGCACCCCACCCCCAGGGAATTTTGATAACATCAGCTGCAAAGTATCAATAGTTGCAAAGTATTAGCTCTAATGCTACTGTAATTTACTAGACAAACCTTTAAAATACCAGTAGTCCCATAACAACACATGGACTCTAGCAAAACCTCTGACTCGTCCCCCAATACTTTTATTACTCAAACAAGTTACACAGTTCCATCCATTTCTTTCATCATGACTTCTGCTTAACCCTTGAAAACGAATTCCACTTTCGTCTGCAGTAGACTTTTAACTGGCGTGATAATATGCAAAATGTTGAGTGATTGGCTAATTTCACAGTATAATATGTGCTATAGGGACTTATACGGCCTCCCCATGTGTGACTGCTGTGAGATTAGCATAATTAAACTACGGTGGGGGGTTAGCCTACTATGAGCTCTGAGCCCCCGTGACACCTTCCGCACATCATTGTACGCTAAACTTCAATCGGAATTTTAAACGCGTCCGTGTCTATTTTGGGTTTATATACGCAGGTGAACATGTGAGCCCACGATTGTTTTGCTTTGGGAATTCTGCACGCATGTGTGAGAGAGATTGTGTAATGTGAAAATGAATGTACAGTCGTGAATTTGAATATTTATTACATCAGATATTGCATGGAATTTTTTTGAGCAAAGCTGTGTTCTTGTAGAGTTCCCGTTTTAGCTAGCGTATCGGTTAGCGCTGGGTGTTGGCAAGGGCCGCACAATGCAACACTATGGGTCCAAGGTAAGGTGAATGACACAGTGCCCTCAATATTTGTGATGTGTGATTTGTGTGTGTCATGTTTTCAGCTCAGCAACATAAGCCTTATAAATCTAGTTTAGGGTGACACATAGACTGTATAAAAAAGTGGACTACGTGAGTGCGACGTCACCCACAGCGTTCGGCTCCAGTCAAATGAAGCTCGTCGAGGCTAGAGCAGTTATAGGGGCCAATTTGGAGCCGAGTTCCATATTTGGAATTCTGACCGCGAGTATCATAGCAACCAAATCTGGAGAAAGGCTGTTGAAGGTAATGCCCCTTCCCGCCCGCACCACTGGTTGCTAATGCTAGCGGGAGCGACCTCAGGTAAAGAAGACGCCTGATTTGTCTGTTATTAATGCTCATATCTTGCGTTAAGGACACAAAATACAAACCCCAGGATCATGTAGAGCGGGTTAATATGAGTCTTTTAAGACCAAAATGACGAGCCTGACAGCAGCAGTTACGAATAGAGGGGGCGACAGTTTTTTGATAGAAAGTGAATTGGAGAGTCAATGGAACACTTCCTATTTGGAACGCGGCAGCTAGTAGGTTAGCTATGTCATTTTATATTGACTCTATTCAGACTCTTTTTCCCGGACATGTCGCCCTTTTGGGACCCAAGAAATATGTTTGAGGAATCTCTAAATCACCCCAAAATGTCTGGGATTTTGACTTCCTACCAGTCGACGGCTTTGTGTGGGACACTTTTCTTAGATTTGGCGATAATTTTTGCACAACTGATCAGATATCACCGACCCATCTCTCTGCGGTGTGCGTCTAAACTCCGCCTTTTCCTCCTCGCTCCTGCGCGCTTTTACATCTGACACAGCGAGGCATCTGACAGACCACTCCTTTTGATCAGAAAATGCACCTAGCTCTATTAAGCGTAGTGCAAAGGCATGTGTGCTCTTGTGAAGAGGTTGGATGTCTTACCGTAGCGCAGCATGTCTCAGACTCTACACCACTGTCTATTTGACCATAATTGGTGGAATATTTTCGGAGATGCGTTCATAAATCCCAGCAAAAAAAGTTTTATCGTCGTGACCTTAGACACACGTAACCATGGCACACACACGCTACACAGGAATAGTCTCAAACTCACGGGGCAATATCCAATCATCACACCTTTTCAGAGCTTTTAACCATGTTATAATTGTTTCCTTCTCATTTCCCCTTTCAAAGTTGTATTTGCAGTGATTCGTGCATGTTTGAGCAATCTTTAATCGCTTATTTTCAAGACGCCATATTACCGATCGATCGTTTTCACCACCACAAGTACACGATCACTGTGACGTACTTCGTTTTTCAATTTTATTTTTTTAATCGATGATGCACGTAGGATTTGGCAGCGTTGCATAGTCATTTTGGTACAAAGAAAAAAAAAATTGAACTGTTATAAACACTTTGTTCCACCTTGTGATGTCATGTGGTAATACAGGAAGTGCTCCACTGTGTTTTTAAACTCCATACACCTTCACTTGAATCATGTAAATAATTTGCAGCCCTGGAATTGCTGAACTTTGTAGCCACAGCTATTGTTTTAGCCTTGTTGAAACGGCATTGCTTCTTGGTACTTCAGACGATATTGTAGACTTTCGGTGAAATCTGATCTAGACAAAAAACCTTTTAAAACGGCAGCAACTTATAGTTATTGTTGTGTATTGTAGAGTAAATCAGTTCAATTGAGGCTAAAATAGCTGTTAACTTTAAAACTACCACTTCATGACATCACAAGGTGGAACAGAGCATTTTGAGCTTTGGAGTGTAGACCGCTTAAAACTACCACTTCATGACATCACAAGGTGGAACAGAGCATTTTGAGCTTTGGAGATGTAGACCGCCTTATAATACAGGGTCACTCAAACATGTGTGAATGAAACACAACACAACTCTGGGTATGTTTTTGAGGAGGTAAAAAAAATGTTCCCATCTGACTATCTCGGTGTGTTGCTCCTCTATCATGGTTCAAAATCAGGACCTTTAGGAGTAACAATGATCAGAGCCATGTCCAGTAAAGGTGGATATATAAACTGCCCGGAGCACTTCCTGCTTTCAAAGTGTTTACGTCTGTTCCCATGGAGATGACATCACCTAATGGGACCACTTAAATCTATGAATGAAACCACATCCCGGGTATGTTTTGGATAGTGATTGGAGATTCCTCTTCAGATTGGGTTGCGTTGTAACGTGAGTGTTTTAAACTTTTGAACAAACTTGAAGGAAGAGTAAAAACGGCAGGCTTTTGGGATGAAAGTATTTAAGTTGTTGTATGTTTTATTGTTAGTTTATAGTTTCAATTATACATTATTTGAAAGGATAACAACACTTGTAGAATTTGTATTTGTTAATTAAATAATAGTTTCATCTGTTCTTCGTTAATCAGTTTGGTTAGTCTTTTGAATAAGCCTAAAATGAACAGTTGTTAATGTGCAAAGGTAAAAAAAAAATAAAATAAAATAAAAAAAAATCTTACAACTGCTCTATATAACTGTTCTGGTTTCTTTGCCTGAAATGTTCCACTGTAATTTTCTTGCATTTATTTAACTGTGGATATTTTGTAGCTAAAAATACATAAAAAAACATGCATTCTTACTGTGGTCGCCTTTCCACAGATCTGACCTGTAATTGGCCTGGTGTTGTTGTCTGCTTGTCGTTATGAAGATAGGAAAGTTTATTGCCATACTGTGGAACATTCCTGGCAAAACAGTAACATCTTAATGAGAGCTGCAACTAATGATTCTTTCAGTTCTCGACTAGTCAGAGATCGATTTTTCACTTAGTGGACGAGTCAAACAGTTATTTCTATTTTACAAGGAGACTTTTAAACAAATTATCAGCCAAGTAAAGGTGAATACTTATAAATAGAATGGATTATGGATGATCAGAAATATTTTTTTTCTTTTTTGCCCTGTTGATTTTGTTTGTGCTTTAGAGTCCAGATAACGATTCCGATGATCAAAATACAATTACTTTTTATAGGCGACAAGTCACAATTAGTCAGTTAATAATAATAAATAATAATGGATTAGTCTTGTATAGCTTTTTTCCAAATGCTCAAAGTCGCTTTACAATTTTGTGCATTATTCAGTCACTCCACAAGTTATTAAGTTACTATTGTAGCCACAGCTGTCCTGAGGCAGACTGACGAAGGCGAAGGTGCCAATCTGCGCCGTCGGCCCCTTTGACCACCACCAACACTCACGCTCACACCACATTCATACTAACCAATCTTGTGAAGTATCTTGCTTAAGGACACAACAAGTTTTTGCCCCATTGCGACACCTGGTATTCCCAGCGATCTCCCATCCAAGTATTAACCAGACCCAGCCCTGCGTAGCTTTCGAGATCTGACGGGACCAGGATGTAACAAGGGTGCGAAGTTTGGCAATCGTCGTAGTGCTAATCTTAATGGAGGTGTATTGAACCCTCCCTCAAAAAAGTTACACAATACAACTGTAATTCGCCTCCTTTTCCCCTTCCACGGACCCGAGAAGGTGTGTTGTTTTCGAGGAACTTGCTCTGATGTTAAGCTGTTTTATCATTGCCATGTGTTTGAGTGGAGGGTGTGTGAGAGAGAGCGGGGAGGGGCTAACCTGCTCTGTGATCTCTCCAACTCCTGCTTATGTTCCCAATTCTCTCCATAACATGTGGATCAGGGGCCCGCATCAGTGTCCCTGGCCCCAGCTGTTTCCTCTACACTGGCCCCTGGCAAACCGATATGGAAGGATTGAAATGTGAGCTTTGTCTGTTTAGTGGATGTAACAGGAAACAGGATGTTCGTATGTGGAAATGGATTTTGGGGGAAAAATAGAATTAGGGAAATTTGTCCTCTGCATTTGACCCATCCTTCCATCCCACACATGGGGACCCATCTCCAGATCTTGAGCTAGTTTTGGTCAGGACTACCTTAGCTGGAAGATTAGTCCTTTTGTGCATGTTATGGGTTGATGAGGGCAGATGGCGTGCTCAAAGGAACTCCACTCAGACACAGGGAGAACATGCAAACTCTGCACAGAAAGACCTGGGAGTCAAACCTGAAACCCTGTCGTTGTGAAGCGAGAGTGAAATTAGCCACTTAGCTACTGTGCTGCCAAAATTATGTCAAGGTATAATGTAATCGCTTCCATTCAATTTCAACAAGTGGTGGACACTGGTGGGTGGAGAGGCTGAGGAGGGTGATGGTTCTACTGCTGCGGTGAGGAGGAGATTTGGGGAGAATGCAATGCAATAATTCACCTAGTTATGCCTGGGTCTGTTGCAAGTTTTTAAAAATGCTTCATCGGGGGTGTTTGCATTAATGTTGTTAACTTAAGTTCAACTCTAAATGATTAAAACTAACCCTCATGTCGATAATAGCCATGCTGCTAATTTGTCCTTTCAATATGGTTCATTTCCTGCTGTCACCAGCAGAGGGCACCCGACCATTTATCCAAGCGTTCTTAGTGAACATTAAAACACTTATGTCCATATAATATTTTGGCTTGTCAAACTTTATTTAAACACCTAAACTCCGCCTACAGCTGCATTACAAATAGAGCTGCTAAAATGGGCAGTACTCGGAGGACTAAAGGGGAGAGTGAGGGGGAGGAGGGTGTGACAGTGTGATTGGTCTAACAGGTATCCACACTATCCACACCTAGCTGTAATCAGGACAGTCCTGTGTGATGTCACGTACTACTTGAAATTGCAGTAGCCATCGGCGGCAGCTCAGTTTTTGAGTTTTTGAACACAAAGCTGCAAATTTACCTAATCTTTGTCCTTGCGCTCTGATGGCTGACGGCTGTGTTGGCCGAAACGTGAATATTTTTATCTTTAATAGCCAAGATGCAATGGAGCTCAACACTTCGAAGTCCGATCCATTTCCGGAAGATTATTTTTCCCATAGACTTTTAGAAAAATTCAAAGGCATCGTGGAGGCTAACCAAGTACGTGCTAACTAATGTCCATAACGCGGCTGTTTTAAGTCCAAAAAGCATGATTAAAACACAAGATTCAGCAAATTGTTTTAATAACTGTGTGGTTTATAAAGTTTCCGAAACAAAAATAAAATTATAGTATAATCTTGTGCTCATTAGTTACCATGTAGCTGATTATCCCTGAGCAAGCTTTCCAACTTTTAATATTCATTTTTTTCAGAATTTCTATCGGAAAAATGGATGAGAAATTTACTTTCGGAACCAGGCATGGGTGGTCAGGGGTGTATCACCAAATTCTGGGCCCTAGGTAAAAATCATCTTGGGGGGCCCGCACTACATATTGTCTTATGAAAAATGCATATTACAGACTTTGTGAGGGGCCCCTCTCTGCACTGGGCCCTGGGTAAACAGTACCCTTTACCCTCCCAGTCCGATGCCCATGTGGGTGGTCACTGTCGAGGTCCGTAGAGGCTTTTTAACTTTTCTAAAGCGCCTCGTTTTTTTTGTGTCTGATTTTCTATACGCGTTTTTGAGATTTTACCCTACAGACAACTACTTACATATTTTCAATTTAAAAAGAAGCCCTGTTAACAAATTTGAACTATGAAATGGTGTACGCAGACACTGGGGCTGAGGTGGGTTAAGTGTCTTGCCCGTGGACACAACGACAGCATTCATCTGTGGGAGCTAGAATTGCTACTACTTAGTGATGTTTATGTCGAGAGCGGGATTCAAACTGCCAACTGTCAGATCAGAGTACTACACATGTACCCATGCAGTGCTTCTCATCGTGTTCTTTCTACAAATGTCCCTAGTTTGGAGTAAAATCGCCAAAAAGGACTGGGAATTGTACACTGGTAGACAATACTATTTACGCCTACGAGGTTTAATAGCAAAAAAAGGTTTAGTTCCACTTTAAGTCCAACACACCACACAGTCATCTTATGTGTATCAGCTCCCACTCACGGCACAGAATGGCGCCATACTCCCAAATATAGTTCTGTGTCATAACCGTAATCCTTCTGCAGTATTGTCTTTGCCGTATTTGCCTCGTTTGTTGTGGCTTAGAGATGACAGGAGACCCAGTTCAGACAAAGGGAGGTGTCTGAGTGTGCAGGCTGTGTGGAGGAGTGCTACAACGGGGTTAGACCGGAGCCTGTTCCCCTGGTTCCCACAGGGTTACGGTGGATGTCCGTCTGTATATGAAGAGGTGTGTACTTCGCTGGAAGGGCTGCTCTATGTCAAAGAAAATTACAAATGCCATGTTTTTGGACTGATAATTCTTGAGAATGTTGGACTAGACTGATGATAGTGAGGAATCCCTACTTTCTTTACACATTTACTTTCAAACTTTCTGAGAATATATTTTACAAAGTGGGAAAAGATGTAGATTGAATTGTTATGATTCACAGAATGCAAAATTAGCTTAATTTTAAACAAGCGGGAAACATATGTAAGATTTAGATTTTAAATTTCATAAACATGACTTATCTGTGTCCCCAGATACAAGGTAGGACATTTTCAAATCAAATATAGCTTTTACTGATAACAGTCGTAATGCTGATTTATTCTTAATTAATACAAACACTGACATGGTTGCCAAGTTGTTTGTTATAATTTGGTGTTTTGGTTCTCAAGACCTTTATCCAATCAGAGAGTGAGAGAATCAGAGAGCAATGCTGAAATCCAGTTGGTTAAAACCATAGACTGTATATATAAATGGGCATAGCTAACCTGCTAGCTGCCGCGTTCCAAATAGGAAGTGATCATAGGCGCACTTCCGGCTCCTTCGACTCTGGCTCCAGTTCACTTTCCATTGAAAAACTGTCGTCCCTCTCTCTGTAACTGCTGCAGTGAGCCTCGTCATTTTGGTCTTAAAAAGTTCAGATGGTATCTAGAGTTAGCGTTCATTGAAGAGTATTCTGACTATAGTTCCATATGTGTTTATTTATCTTGTATACTTTCAGTACTTTTCATGATACTGTTCTTGTACAATGCGGCACAAATAAATGTACTTTCATCCTTCTTACTAGTATTGACACAGCTCTGTAGCGGGTTGTTCCATGTCTCTTTTATTTTAATATTTTTCTTCTGGCAAACGCATCTCTACGGGCGTCTATTTTAATAAAGATGGTGGATTCTGTCAATTTAATGATGAATGTCTGACGTGTGATCGCGACCCGTGTATTTGTTGGATGAAATGGAAACTACTGCCAGTCTCACAAGGAAATGGAGAATATGGGATTATTAAAATGTTCAACTTTATGTGTCTTTATATACTCATACAAGTTACTGCAAGTTACTGAATCCGTGATCCTTCGGTGGGTGGGCAGATACCGGACGTACCGTGTGGGCTTATTGCCACTTAACTTTAATTTGAGCTCTCCAAACTGCTTACATTTTGCATTCAGACGCACTTGCGGTGGTCTGCGAATCCACCTATCCCATAAACACAACATCTCTCAATACGCATACCCATCCTTCACTTTATATTACATTGCCACTCCTTTTACATGGAACGCCAGATGTTAGCCTACTGCTGTGTTATCATCAGTGAGCTAGCATGTGTTTCGCGTTAGCTTTCGTATGTGTGGGTTGCTCTCCACTCCCCGTAAACGGCTTTGACTTTCCCCGCTCCCCTGCTTGTTTTTTTGGGAGCCACACCAGCTGGCCTCCCCATCTGCTCCGGGCCCGTCGCACACCCAAACGCACTGTACCTGTCCCGCTATGTGCCACTCAACTTAACCATAGGCTTTTATATATTGCTGTAGCGCAAAACTTGTCAGGGCTTAATGCAGTTTGTCCCTTCAGGCGTGCAGGGCTCTGAGACTTCAGAGTTATTGTGTTATGTTGCAGGTACAGAGGCTGAAATTGGATCCTGCTCCCTCTGGATAGAAGTACTTGGAAATAAGCAGAACAATCCCTGTTTGACCTCCCTGTTACATTATGGTTGGGTCTGGTACATTAAAAGTCGTTATAGAATGAATTATTATGGCATAGTAAGCTACTTCGGGCACCTCAGTGTTCAACAGTGTCTTGGAAATATCTTCAAACCTGTTGGCATAAAACTTTTCAACATGGCCCAGTTTGAGTCAATGGGGGAGCTCAGAGGCACATGGCGCCAGTTTAGCCTAGACGTCCCAATGTGGACCAGCCCACCGACCATGCTCTATGGTGCTCCTTCCTCACGAGAGCACCAGTCTGACCAATCAGAGCGAGAGTGGCTAGAGCGGAGCAGAACGAGCTAAAGTTAAGATTAAAAAGCTGTTTTTTTTAGATAACTGAAGCATTTTGGGCTGAAAAAAGAAATGGACAAAAATTGCTGCATAGTCTGACCTTTGTGAAAGCTGTAGGTGCCGGTCAGCTGAACACGAGCTGTTTGTGTTTGCATTGTGGTCTATGGGGAAAATGCTTTCGGGGCTGCAAAGGATTCCAGAGGAATAAAAGAAAAGCATTCTTTGGGCACACTCACACTAGGCTTTTTGAACCATGCCTTACTCAAGCACCATTGCGGGGGGTTCTATGGCTAACGCTTTAGCAAAGAATTCCAGCAGAATGAAATATCTCAACTAGGCAGATATGAGTCCTGCTGCGATACGCTCCTCTGCGAGTTTATAGATTAAACAACAGTGTGGAGCAGTGAGGACAGCAGGACAGCAGGCTTCAAAACTTCTGTCAATGTCCACAGTCCTACTGCCGTGCTGTGCTTTGGCCCCTCCCCCTCTGTGCCATAGTCCGAAGCATGCCGATCGTTTGCACTCGCTTTGGACAAACATACTGTGCTAGTTTAAGCGCCCCCTTACTCAGAGCAGGCTCCACAGATCCAAACTGTAACTTGGTTCCAGATCTTAGTTTAAGTTAAGTTTAATGCTATCTCTGTAAAGGAACAAATAGTGCACTTTTATATCACTGACCTCACTATAAATAAGTACATTTGATGGTACCTTTATCATAATTTCCTCTCTTTTTTGTGTTTCTCTCTCTCCTCTCCTTTGGTACAGGTAACAGCATCCTCCACTCTGCAGCAGACAGTGTGACCAGTGCAGTGCAGAAGGCCAGCCAGGCCCTGAACGAGAGAGGGGAGCGGCTAGGACGAGCGGAGGACAAGACCGCGGACATGATGAACAGTGCTGAGCAGTTTGCAGTCACTGCACACAAGGTAAAAGAGAGAGGGAAAGTCATGTGCAATAATCTCATTTGAATCCAGGTTAAGATTTAAGATTTATTTCTACTGGTCACTGATCAGTTTGGGTCTTTTTAATGGAGAGGTCCACAGCCAATCCTCTGTCAGTAAAAGCATGTGGTTTGGAGTGTTCAGACACTGGAAGAAGAAATTGGACACTTTTTGGTGTTACATGGCAATGATTAAAAGTCTGTATGGTTTATGTTCAGGAAATTAATATTGAAAGGCATTTTTATATTGTTTTAAAGGGGTGGGGGGGTATTATGGAAAATCAACTTTTTGGAGCTTTCTATCATTTTCCCCCATCAAAAACATGCCTGAAGAGGTTTTGAATGTCATCCATGCATGTTTAAGTAATCTTGTGATCTTTCTTTGGCTCTATTCGAACCATCCTTACAGTTAGCAGTGTGATCTTGTCCATTACTCAGCTCACAAGCCTATGTCCCTCATGCTCTCACATGGCAATTTTCCATAAATATACAAAAACATGATACAAAACAATACGCTACAACTTCACAAACCTGATGCGATGTGCAGTAGTTTCATTAGCAGGATGCATGCTCATCGCGATGGTGCTCTGAAGGGTAAGAAACTCAGCGTGGGAAGCAAAGAGGAGGGGAAACTTAGAACGCTAAAAACGAAACTGAAACATGTATAACATGTATAAAACATGTTAATACGTTTTGTGTTTTTTTTGGCGAATATAGCATTTTCAAAACAATAAAAGGTAACATCGTGATCAGAATGTTAATTGCTCAATTTATACCCCGTAGAAGAGTAATAACCCCTCTTTAAGTACGGAAAAAAAAGATGGCATGCTAATCTAACTTGACTAATTTGACATGGAAACTGCACTGGAATTTTACCTGTGACGTAACAATCTTGGGAAAATACATGTCCTTTAAGAGAAGCTATGGTAAAGCTCCATCAATCTCAAGCAACAAGCTTTTCATTTAGAATCACGACCGCTAACCACTCTGCCGCGGCCTCCCACACAGCACTTCATCACTGCACAATCTGATAGAAGTTCCCCCGTCTACCTCGCTGTGATCTGACGACACGGCACTGGCATAACCCATTATCTCTTTATTAGCCTATTTGATTCTGCGCGCATTTGCGTATTAGTAATTGTCCGACCAGCGGGAGGGCGCGTAGGAGCGGACCGGTCTCCCCAGCTGTTCTCAAATGAGCTCCCCCGCAGCAAAGAGTAAAAAAGACAAAAGCCATCAGCCAAAAATGCTCTGACTTCGTGGAGGAAGGAGAGACGGATGACGGAGCTACGAGAAATTCAAAGTGGTGTCATTTGTTTAGCATTATCTCGAGGTACTTTGCATGTGCCAAAGAGCTGCACTGGAGGAGAAGCTAACTGAATTAACATGGAAACCTGTAGTGGGCTAGCTAGCGGTGTCACCTTGAGAATAATAGCGTAGTCCATTCATGTCCAGACAGGTTTTATGTTTTTGTCACTTATTATTTTGTTTGGTGGGATAGTACTGGTGGTAAATATTGATCTTAGTTTCACTGTATGTAAGATTTGGATTTTAAATTTCATAAACTTGACCTTTCTGTCCCCATATACAAGCTAAACATGTTCAAATCAATTATAGCTTTTACTATAACTATTGTAATGCTGATTTATTCTTAAATACAAAAACATTGGATGCAATGTCTCATTTATTTATTTTGTAATTTTGTGTTTTTATTGTCAAGATAATAACACTTTCCTGTTATCTTGACCTGTGTTGTCAGACGTATAATACTCCCTACAAGAGACGCATAGCCAGACTGGACTGTACTAGACTGGAATGGACAACACTATCACAGTGTCTTGAGGGTTCATGTCTCCGGGTCCTGGGTCCCATACTGAAGGTCAATAAACTTCTCCAGCGTTAGAACTCCAGACGACTGATGCAGAATAAACTGTAGTTGAAGAGAAGAGGCATGAGGCTGGAGTTCAAACGCAGGAGAAGTTGGTTTACCATCAGTACAGGCCCCAGTGCCCGGAGACATGAACCCTCAAGGCACTGTGATAGTGTTGTTTATTCCAGTCTAGTACAGTCCAGTCTGGCTAAGCTTCCGTTGTAGGGAGTGTTATACCTCTGATGACGCAGCTCAAGATAACAAGGACTGAGCTGGCAGTGTGCCCTCAGTACAGCACACAAATGGAATTTCTCAATGATTATCCAGTCAGAAAGTAAAATGAGCCTCACACGAGTCTCTCATTTGGGTTGCCCGTTTCAGTGCGGAAATCTAGTTGGTTTAAACCTAAAAGGACTCTCTCTGCTCTGAATGGTCACTATCTAAACCTCAGCACCAGCAGCCAATCATGACTCAGTGCTAGTGCAGCCTCTGCAGCTCATTGAATGAATTCTGGAGGTTCTGAGCTTTGACATGAGGCCTGTCCATGTACTGAGAATGAGAAAAACTTGTATGTGTCTCTACCTGCAGGTTAAGGCTCTGGCAACACAGGCTCAGATGTGATTGTAGTACTTTTTCTTTCTTTCTTTTTTATTTTTAGTAAGGGTGTAGACTACCTACAGTTCATTTAAGTGGCAATTTATGAAGAAATTAAGAAAAAAGATGAAAAAGAATCCTGCTATTGACAGTCGTTTTATTTGTCAAATCATAATTCTTGTGTAAATTTGGCAAACTTTAAACCTTGTCTAGAGTCTGGTGGTCACATTTGCTGCTCAAGTCCAACCAACATGTACAACTGTAAACTTTACAATTTACTTCTAAAGTTTACGATTTTAGGTTTGTAAGATTATTTATTCATTTATTCATTCATTTATTCCTTCATTCATTCTTATTAATACTCTCATACTCTGACAGGCGGCTGGGGTTTGGGGCCTCCGATTATATGTGCCTCTGTGGAACACATTACAATCCAACATTAGCATTAGCATTCATTTGCATTTTTATATCCGTATCATGTCTCTCATTTTCCCATTCAATTTTCTAGTCATTTTTTCCTTTGGTAAGTGTGTAGCCCAAGGTACACAGCTACTGCAATATTTATTTATTATCTATTTATTAACCCTATTGCGTCGGATGCTACGCCGCCGCCTTTGGTAAGTGTGTAGCCCAAGGTACACAGCTACTGCAATATTTATTTATTATCTATTTATTAACCCTATTGCGTCGGATGCTATCGCCGCCGATAGATTCGCGGTCGCGGACTTTCCATTACCGTAACTCCGCAACCAATTGTGCTGTCATGTAAATTCAAACAGCATCTCAGAGCAGAGGCACAGGACTCTTTAAATATATTACTGTCATTACGGTAATGTGCTTTCGTTGTCCCTCGAAGACAACCAATCAGAGCGCAGGTGTCGCAGGGATCCTCCGAATGCTGAGGTGGCACTCTGGCTACGCTCACACGATAGCATCCGACGCTATAGGGTTAAGCCCCAAACTTATTCATCGCTTACCTCATGCATCCCGCCCATCCTAATTATTATTCTTATTCTTATTCTAATTATTATTATTGAGTTTATAAGCGCTCAACGGTAACGCTGACAACAACTAGCATGCTAACTGTGCACCTCCTGATTCTTGGACAATCAAACGGTGTGTAATTATACGCAGACAGCACACAGCGGACTTATTTTGACCTCAAGAGCAGCTCATACAATATATCTGTACTGGGGCAATTTACATAAAGGCCCTATAACTGACACATCTGATCTGATTATGGGGTAAAATTATTGGTCCAGTTCCTAACGCACTCTTCTCTCTTTGTTTTGCAGCTGGCCATGAAGCACAAGTGTTAGACCACTGCCACCAGATGTACAGACGGATTTCCTTTTCCTTTTGTAGAGATTTCAATAGAATCAGCATTTGTTAAAATTGTATGGTATTAACTCCATCCACACTGAGCCAAAGGGACGGGAAAGCGACAAGTCAGCACACGTACCCTAATGTCATGCGCTCGTGCACTACTGCGAGCGTGCACGTGGCAACAAGGTACCGGCCATCACCGCGGAGACAGCGTGGTAGCACCAAAACATACTGACCTGGTGTATTTGTGTGTATTAATATTTATAATGCCTCATCAGGGCCGTTTCTTGCTATGTGGACGTACTGAGGGGGATTGTCCACTAGGGGGTCCCAGAATGGAGTTTTTAAGCACATTTAAGCAACACTGACGTTACTTTTTTAATTAGACTTTTAATTAATGACATATAATTAGTTGACGCGGCGGCCGATGCTAATGCTAGTATCCACTTAGCAATTTGGCTAGTGCGGGAAGATTTTGGAACACCGGAGGCAGTCCTCTGTATTTTGTTCTATAGCCGTTAGCATTAGCCCGGAAAATTTAAAAAAATCGTTTAAAGTCACTGTTGAGTGGGTAAACCTTTTGGTGTTTTATTTTCGTGATTTAATTAGCGTGAAACTGGCATCTGAGCTAACAGCTAGCCAGATTTCTGAACTTGTGTACGTCTGGTAAACATCTAGTGACCACTAAACCTCCTCTTTTACATGTGACTGTTGAGGAGACCAGATAAATGAAATAAATATCATAAAAAAAAATGTAAAAAATACAGCGGTGCCAAGTGATCGAGTTGTAGCAATGAGCAGAGATAGAGATTTCGCATTTATGAATATCTATGCTTTTAACAATATAATGACTTCTAGAGCTGCCCAATATGAGGAAAAAAAGTGGTATTTGATAAACATACGTTCTTATTTTCAGATTTTATTATACTTTCTAGCCAATTTAAAAAAAAAAAAAAAAAAATTGAATAATTGAATACCTTCACTTCTACTTTTATCAATGATCAATAGAATAAATTAACATAGACTAAACTAAGACCAAAACAAGTCTCAATTAGGACATGGGAAGTAAAATACAACTATGAATAAAAACTGCATTTAAAAATGAAAATGACCTATTTTCAAAAACTAGAAATTAAAGGCACAGTATGTAACTTTCTGGAGGTGGTACATCACCTGTATGAGTCCAGGGAATAGAAAGTTAAGACCATACTTGAGAACATTCTCTATGGAGATATACGTTTTGTGCCATACTGTGGCTGTTTATAGGCAAAGGAACATTTCCATGGAAACAAGCAGGAAGAGACCCTCCTCCAGGCCATATAAGAGTCAGGTTTGTGGAGATGCTAGCACGCTCACAGTTTCATTTAATACGTTTTTCAGTGCAAGTCTATTATCTATCTACAGTATTTTTGGCCAAAAAGTTGCACACTGTGGCTTTAAGTAGAAAACAATAATTATCTTCATTATTTATTTATTATTTTTCCAGTTTTAATATTTAAGTGAAAATTGCAATAACAATAATTTAACGGTATATTGTACTGCCCTGTATGGATTTTTAAATTAAAGCGAACATCTGATATTTATTTCTGAGGCATGTTCATGAATTATCTACAACATTAAAAATATATCCATTTAATTTGGCATATGTGGTCCCCCAACAGTATTTTGCATAGGGCCCCCACAGCTAGAAACGGCCCTGTGCTTAATGACATTCCAGTATCACGATTGCATTAATGTAATAACTCCATTGGACACAACCTTTAAATATTTCCTATGTGACATTTCAAAGCGTCCATACAGTGTTACCATCTCAGACTATAAGTGAATAGAATAGTCCTTAAGAGCAGTTTACATTGTTCTGGTGTGGATCGGGTTGGTTTGGGTCGGATTGCATTGCCAAAAAAATGCAGGAAGTAGGTAGTAGTAGTAGAGTTCCAGAAGGGGCCAATTTATGCAAGGAACAAGATTTTTTTTACAGATTAAATATTAAATTAACAAAATAAAGGTGTTGACATTCTTCATAACTATTGTGCAACGTAGACTTTGGCTGTATCCGAATTTCCACACTATTCCCGACTTAGGACACCATTTAGGGGTCACGACACTTTTACTAGTGTCCGAATTACCAAGGAGTGAAAAAGTCGTACACTCAAAATTTCCCACAATGCACTTTAAAAAGTAGTGGGCGTCGGTGGTCACTAGACCGGTCAGCGTAGACCACAGTGCATTGCCAGAGTCGGGAAAACAACAGCGGACAGTGACGTGTCTTTAACTTGACGCAACTAGTTCTTGTCAAGATAATGGTTGCTATAGGTAACAGTTATGAAATTGCCTCTACGTATATGTACGTATGTCTGCTGCTCATGTCCAACCAGGAAGTACAATTATAAGTACAATTATTCATAATGATCATATAGTTTACTAAGAATGATTCAAGACTATTGTAAAGTGTTACAGACCTATTTTTGTGTGAGGGAAAAAATACATAAGTAAAATTAAAGTAAATTGTACTTTAGTAAAACTAGACTTGCTTCATACCTATTGTATAGAAACCCAAATATTATTGACCCTCAATGACATCACTGTTGACACAGCTCTGGTTCTCTGACTTATACTGCCCCCTGCTGGCGTCCCCGTAGTACCACACCTCCAATGAAAATTGCTCTTATGCATTTATCAAACCTACCAAATGTTTATGGAATACCTAGGCCAACATCTTTGTCTACTTGAAGAACAGTTCTGGGGATAAGCTTTTTAACTCTTATGAATGAACCAGCTTCTGCTCTGTACAAAGCTAATGGATGTTTCTAATAGTACTTTAGCAGCAGGGTTTCTCAAGCTGTGGTTCGGGCCTTCTGTGTTCTAAATCCATTATCACGCATCAATATATTTACTAGAATTTGATGCTAGATTTCATTTTATTTGCATTTTGATAATTTGAAGGAGTAAACACATGAAGTATGTTCTGATCAAATTTGGCCCTACTAATTCCAGATGGCAAAGCACTATATTACCTAATTACATTAACCTGGCTCACAACCATAGACTGTATATATAAATGGACATGGCTAACCTGCTAGCCGCCGCGTTCCAAATAGGAAGTGAGCATGGGTGCACTTCCTGCTTCACTGACTCTGGCTCCAATTCACTTTACACTGGAAAACTGTCGCCCCTATCTCTGTAACTGCTGCTGTCAGGCTCCTCATTTTAGTCTTAAAATGTTTGTATTAACCAGCTCTACATGATCCTGGTATTTTTATTTATATCTGTGGTGTCTGTAAATCAAGATATGAACATTAATAACAGACAAATCAGGCACCTTCTTACCCCAAGGTCGCTCCCACTAGTATTAGCAACAGGTTTGATTGCTTTGACCAGCTTCATTTGATTGGAGCCAAACGCTATAGGTAACATCACACTCACTTAGTCCACTTCTTTATAGAGTCTATGCTCACACCAGATTGGAACAGCTCTCTCCAAAAGCGATTGAGTAAAATAGGCCGTAGAACACCCATTGGCGTCACAATGTTTGTTTTGGCTCGCTTAGATGCTTCACTCAGCCCAAACCACAATGCTGCTCTGTGATTGGTCTGAACCATCACAGTAGGACTGAAACTAACGATTATTCCGCAAATCAATTAATCCAGCGTTTATTCTTTTGATTAATTGAGGAGTGGTTTAGGCCCGTGAATATGAGATTTGTCCAAGATAAAGCTGAAGTGAATCTGCTTGAGGCCATCCTGGTGGAACATAGTCCAATGAGGTTCATCTGGTCTTCCGTTAATTTATTAAAATTAATTAATAGATTCTTTTTTTCAGAACAAGGTTTTGTTTGTTTTCATATCTGACCTTACTAGCGATCATCCTCACATTGGTCACATGATGTTGTGGTGGTCAGCTGATTTAAATAGGTTTTGGCACTGTCTTCCTACCGATGGAGGCAGGACGAGGACTTCATTCTCATACACTTGGGATACTGTCCTGAAGAAGTTGGACTGCAGATGGCGCTGTCGTCCTGCGTCCACCAGTAGGAAGATGCCGCCAAAACCTGTTTAAATCAGCTGACCAGAAATTTCACAACAACATCATGTGACCACTCTGAGGAATAGCGCTAGTGAGCTGTCCAAAGTGTCAGACTAAACCTTGGTCTAGAAAAATAATCTGGTGGAACATATTTACAGACACAAAAACAATACTCGTTTCTGTGTACGTCCGGCCTGAAAAAAGAATATATTGAAATAAATCAGAAGACCAAAATAAACCTCACTGCACTATCACGAAAATTCATCTTGCTGGCTGGGTTATTATCACATTAAATCAAAAGCAACCCAAAACAGACTTTCCATCTTGAGTGTCCGACCCACAGTTTGAGAAACGGCGCTTTTTCTGTGTATGTAAAGTAACTGTGTCCTGTTTAAAGGAGAGGTTTCATAAAATCCACCTGGCTGTATTAATATTTTCGGAAGTACTGAGTTTTGTGCTTTTTGTATAATTTGAATTAAAATGGTAATGGTATATACTGGGCTATAGACTCACATAGCAGCACCAATGGCTTTATTTCTCACAATATAGATGTCCACGGAGATGTGAAAATTATTTTATATTTTGAAATTCACTTTTTTAATTCACAAAATGTTAAAATGCACTGATGTGTTGATTTCACAGTGTAATCTAAGCGTGCGTTTATTTCTTTAACACTTTGGATGTTTTTGTTTTAATAAAATCTGTTACAAAATGTGTCCTTGTGTATTTATTATTATTGTGTAGTAGTAGTAGTAGTTGTTGTAGTAGCTATAGTAGTTGTATTATTAGTTCTTGTACTAGTTGTAGTAGTAAATGTAGTATTTGTTGTACTTGTTTTTGTAGTTCTAGTAGTGTTAGTTTTTGTACTAGTTGTATTTGTGGTAGTTATTGTTGTAGTAGTTGTTGTAGTTGTAATAGTTGTTGTAGTTGTAGTAGTAGTAATTGTTTTTTAGTAGTAGTTGTAGTGGTAGAAGTTGTTGTAGTAGTGGTTTTAGTTGTAGTGGTTGTTGTTGTAGTTCTAGTAGTTGTTGTAGTTGTTGCAGTAGTTGTTGTAGTTGTAGTCGTGGTAGTAGTTGTAGTAGTAGTTGTAATTGTAGTGGTTGTTGTAGTTGTTGTAGTGTTAGTTCTTGTACTAGTTGTAGTGGTTGTAGTTATTGTTGTAGTTGTGGTTGTTGTAGTAGTTGTAGCAGTTGTAGTGGTTGTAGTACTTGTAGTTGTTGTACTAGTTGTAGTTATTGTAGTTGTTGTACTAGTAGTTGTAGTTGTAGTAGTTGTTGTAGTAATGGTAGTAGTTTATTATTGTAGTAGTTGCAGTGGTTGTTGTAGTTTTAGTAGCTGTAGTTGTTGTGTTTTTTATAGTTGTAGATACAGTAGTTGTTGTAGTGTTAGGTCTTATACTAGTTGTAGTAGTTGTAGTGGTAGTCGTTGTAGTAGTTGTTGTGATTGTTGTAGTTTTAGTAGTTGTGCTAGTTGTTGTGGTTGTGGTTGTAGTAGTTGTTGTAGTAGTTGTAGTTGCTGATGTAGTTGTAGTGGGGGTTGTTATAGTAGTTATAGTAGTTGTTATAGTAGTTGTATTATTATTATTATTATTATTGTTATAATTATTATTATATTATTATTATTTAAAAATGGACCATGTACAAATAGAACATAAATGTTGCAGTTGTAGTAGTTATCATAGTTGTTATAGTAGTTGTAGTTTTAGTAGTTGTACTAATTGTAGTTGTGGTGGTTGTAGTAGTTGTGGTTGATTGTATTATTATTATTATTATTATTATTACTATTATTATTTAAAAATGGACCATGTACAAATAGAACATAAATGTTGCCTTTTGTAGTTGTAGTAGTTGTAGTTATTGTAGTTTTAGTAGTTATCGCAGTTGTTATAGTAGTTGTTGTAGTTGTTGTAGTTGTATTAGTAGTTGTAATTGTAGTAGTTTTTGTAGTTGTTCTAATTGCAGTGGTTGTTTTAGTTCTAGAAATTGTAGTTGTTGTTGTAGTTGTTGTGGTTGTTTTAGTTATACTAGTTGTAGTAGCAGGTGTTGTAGTAGTTGTAGTGGTTGTTGATGTAGTTGTAGTGGGGGTTGTTATAGTAGTTATAGTAGTTGTTATAGTAGTTGTATTATTATTATTATTATTATTGTTATAATTATTTAGTTGTTGTGGTTGTTTTAGTTATACTAGTTGTAGTAGCAGGTGTTGTAGTAGTTGTAGTGGTTGTTGATGTAGTTGTAGTGGGGGTTGTTATAGTAGTTATAGTAGTTGTTATAGTAGTTGTATTATTATTATTATTATTATTGTTATAATTATTATTATATTATTATTATTTAAAAATGGACCATGTACAAATAGAACATAAATGTTGCAGTTGTAGTAGTTATCATAGTTGTTATAGTAGTTGTAGTTTTAGTAGTTGTACTAATTGTAGTTGTGGTGGTTGTAGTAGTTGTGGTTGATGTAGTAGTTGTTGCACTAGTTGTAGCTGTTGTAGTTGCAGTGATGTTGTTGTGGTTGTTGTTGTAGTAGTAGATGTTGTAGTTATAATAGTAGTTGTTGTGGTAGTAGTTGTTGTAGTGGTTGTAGTAGTTTTTGTAGTAGTAGTTGTAGTGGGTTTTGTAGTAGTTGTTGTAGTGTTAGTTCATGTACTAGTTGTAGTGGTTGTAGTTATTGTTGTAGCAGTTTGTGTAGTTGTAGCAGTTGTTGTAGTGGTTGTAGCAGTTGTAGCGGTTGTAGTAGTTGTATTAGTAGTTGTAACTGTAGTAGTTTTTGTAGTTGTTCTAATTGCAGTGGTTGTTTTAGTTCTAGAAATTGTAGTTGTTGTGGTTGTTGCAGTTATACTAATTGTAGTAGCAGGTGCTGAAGTAGTTGTAGTTGTTGTAGTAGTAATTGTTGTGCTAGTTCTTGTACTAGTTTTAGTAGTTGTAGTTGTTGTTATAGTAGTAGTAGTAGTAGTAGTTGTTGTAGTGGTAGTAGTTGTTGTAGTTGTAGTGCTTGTTGTAGTTCTAGTAGTGTTAGTTCTTGTACTAGTTGTCTTAGTTGTAATAGTTGTAGTTCTAGTAGTAGTTGTTGTAGTAGTAGTAGTAATTGTTGTTTTAGTAGTAGTTGTAGTGGTACTAGTTGTAGTAGTAGTTGTAGTGGTTGTTGTTGTAGTTCTAGTATTTGTTGTAGTTGCAGTGGTTTTTGTAGTAGTTGTTGTAATATTAGTTCTTGTACTAGTTGTAGTTGTGGTAGTTATTGTTGCAGTAGTTGTTGTTGTTTTATTTTTAGTGGTTGTTGTAGTAGTTGTAG
>JACM01013451.1:0-38385 GCA_000787095.1 Periophthalmodon schlosseri | reverse complement strand
AAATACACACCCACAACGGCAGAGAAATTATTCATGACTTAAATTTGTGACAATGTATGACAGTTACAAATAGTAAATAACTAATATTCCTCAAGTAGAAGTACAAAACAGTGGTCCTCGCATTACTCAAGAGTAGTAGTATTTGGGGAAACTACTACTAAAGTTTAGAAGTCTAGATGAAACATCCATTTTTGAATAAATTGAATGACAAAACATTCATTAAAAATGCACAAATCTAGCATTTTCAAATGATCAACCACAAAACTGAAAATAAATGTTACATAGTAAAACATAATACTCAAGTATCAGTCAAAGTACGGTGTCTGAAAACTACTCCAAGTACAAAAAGGTTACAGAAACGTACTTGTCAATGTAACAGAGTACTACTCACTGGTGTAACTTAGCGCTCTTGTTTTTCTACACATATGCTACGTTTATGCATGCTAAATATAGATTCAGCTCTGACAAAAGATCAGCAGATCGAGGACTGTGGTTGGAAACTTACCACCACAATCAACCTGGGTTTCACTCAGTGCAGAGAAAAGACACAATTCTGAAAAACTGAGAATGTGAAATGTTCTAAGTTCATGCACTATTTTTTTAAAAAGGCCAAAGACAATGATAATGCATATTCTTACATTTTATTCAGTAGTAATATACATGAGTTGAATTAGCATACAGTCCAAGGGTACCTTCTGTATTCAAAGATCACTGAACCAAAAGAATCTGAGAACACAAAAATGAAAAACAAGAAATAAAGGAGTTATCTTGAATACAAAAACTTCATGTTAGAGAACACTGAGCGACAGGGTCAACACACGTAATAGCTGCTGGACTTAAGAATGTTCTTACAACTGCATTAACCATCTGAGTCACATAGTGGCAGTCTACTTTCAACATCACTGCAGTTACAGTCAGTACAGTATACATGTAGCAGCATGCTAACACTTGAATTAAGTCTCTCAAGTTTTTAGTTCATAAATGAAACAACTGGGTAAAATGTAGAATCCCGGAACTAAACAGCAATTTAAAACAAAGATGCAAAACTAGCTAAAATAAATAAAGTAGTGAGTGGATCTTGTTGTAGTGAGCTTAAATGTAAAACACAGATGTTTGAAGGGAATGTTATTACAGTGGATTTAATATACCTTTATAATATAATATTTTGCATCTGTTATACATTTTATTTAATAGTATCCTTCTCTACATTACACTGTATTTATTAAGGAGTCTTGTGGCATTCGACTGCTGAATGAGAGGGAATGAGGGGCACATAAGTTATTTGTACAGGATAAAGCGGTGGCCATGACTTTAACAGGACACCTCCATGGTCTGGGGTCCAGGTGGGCTGTCAATGCCCCCAGAGCCCTCCAGCAAGCTGTTGAGGTTGTTGCGACTGCGACTGCTCTCCATGGAAGTGATGCTGGAAGAAGAGGTGGTGCGTGAGCGAGACAGGCGAGTCATTCCCGCTGACGGCACTGAAAAGAGGAAAGAAAGAAGGGGCATTAATATTCAGAGCACACCGCCCAGAGTCCCAGTGCGGCATGGGAACACAAAAACCTGGAGAAAAGCATGGGATAAACAGTGCAGACCATGCAAACACATCTCACAAACAGAAGATAGTCAAATGAACAGAGAAATAAAACCAATATAATGAGGAAAAAAATAGCAGAACATCAAACACAATTGTTCTGGTAAAACTCCACAGCATGCAAAAATGTCAATAAAAACAACATGCAAAGAAGAAACAGAAACCCTCCAAAAATGTACGATCATGTGTACATTAACATTCATCTATCAGCTTAAGAGGCAGGTGGCTTTTAAATCTATGGACTGCTCAACAAGCTGGTACCTGATTCGTTGCTCAGGTGACTGAGAAGAACATAGGGGACTGGAGGTCAATAATAAAGCAGGAAAGAGAAGAACAAAAGGGATCACGTTGAAAGCGCCGCTCTGATGTAGCTTTAATTTGTGATCACAAAGGACTCATTGAATTTCAGTGGTTGAAGAAGGTGGGCAGAATGGAAAGCAGGCCATGTTTGCAGACTTTTGAACCTTTGACTGTGATTTTCACATTGTAGCTATGTGTTAATATGGGAAAAGCTGCTTTGAGAAACATGCTGTGGTGTGTCACACGAGTGCACAGTGTGAAAACACTTTTTAATCGGCTCTAATCCTGCAGTGGCATTTGATCAACGGGGGTATTCTGACACACGAGCTACACCCAAAGGTGCCTCCAACAGCGATGGCTTTGGAACAGAGCAACGGAATAAGCTTTAGGAAAAACAGACGTCATCTGCACTCACAGCAAACAAAAGCACAGTTTTCATTTAGGATTTTGTCTTTCCAGATGACTGAAAAAACCTGATGACCTGTTTAACAATGCACATTTTTGCATTTTTAAACAGGAACATATCAGAAAGAAAAAGGGCATTTCCAAGCCCACACAGAACTGAATTGAACTGATGTAAGCTTCAGTATAAATATCTGTCATTTCAGTCATGACAGCAGCACACAGGCCTCACCTATTGAGGGCTGTGGTTGCCAAACACTGTAAAGAGCACAGAGGATATGACGTTACCACCAGCCTAACAGTCTGCCCCTGTGCGTGGCCTGATAAAAAGCCTTTTCATGTGTCCTCAGTCTGAAGCAGGGCTGTTGGTAGCTGGTCGAACACACGCTACAATCCCCATTACAAAACACACTCATTGCTCTCATGTAAACAGGAAATTCAACGTTGAACACAGACCTTGACCACAAAGACGTCAGCCCAAAAAGGTGTTAGTTTGAACCATTTAATTTAGTATCACAACAAAACAAGTCAATAATGTTTACTTACTGTAGCCCATGCCCTGGACGAAATACTTGAAAGCTTCTGCAAGTTTTCCTGGCTGCAAACATAAATCTAATAAGTGCTTTGCTAAATGCATAATAAACATATTTCGCCCAAGTGTCTCAAGAGGTACCCACCTGCACAACCTGGGGCAGACCTCCGCAATCAGCCATCTGCAAAGAGGTAGAAGTATTAGTAATTAGCAATTCAATAAGACACTTAAACCATATCCTGTAAGAAGTTTTACCTTTAGGAGTGTGGTCTTGGTGGGATTTAATCTAGAATTACATTCCACCTGAAACAGAGAAGACACATTTGGATACACAGTTCAGTCCACAGTTTGATACTTGAGAGGGATTTCGAACTCACCACAGCCTCCACAGCAGGAGATGTGTCACCAACCACTAATAATGCAGGACATCTAAATAGGTATGAAAAAATGATTATAAAAACATTGCTTCTACAGAGGCCTAAAACATCCATTAAGGCAGAGTTTGTTTTCTCTATATGCTGTATGGACAATGTAGATAAATCAATATTGTTGTTCCAGCTGCTGTACATACATGAGAGTGTTGACAGTGTCCTCATTCAGTCCAACAATGGGCCTCTCAATTCCCAGGTCACGCCGGCTACAAAAAGAGCAGGAAGGTTCACACCAAGGAGTGCCAAAATCTAATGCAAACACATGGAAGAATGACCACTGTATGACTTACTATTGGTAAGATCCACAGAAGAGGGCCAAGTTGTCCTGGTTAATGTCTTGGGCAATGTGTAGACGGTAGGTCTGGATCAGCTCTTGGTTATCTGTCAGCTCGTCCTAGTGAACATTAATGAAATTCATTATGGCCTTCCTTTTTGGATAACTTTGTGTGTTCTTTTATAAAAGACAAAAAGGTTTGTTTTTTACCTTGACATGTTTCTGTGAGCATCTGTCACCTTCCTCAGAAACGTCATCTGACTGCTGTGACGTGTCACTTATCAGCTGATCTTCCCAGATGTGGCCAGTCTGACGGACCTGACAGGTCTGCCAGACTGGCCACACGCCCTGCTGCCTAGTGGTCTTTAGAGAAGTGTGTTCCAGACGTGTGGGAGCATAAATGCTCCATCATCTCTGTTTAGAGTTGTATGGAAAACTCCAAAATAATCGTAACAGAAGGACACAAATACAAACCCTGGATCCAATCAGACTGGCCATATCCGGGAAGATCGGCTGATAAGTGACACGTCTCAGCAGTCGGATGACGCTTCTGAGGAAGGTGACAGATGCTCACTGAAACATGTCAAGGTAAAAAACAAACCTTTTTGTCTTTAAAAAAGAACACACAAAGTTATTATCCTAGTCAACAAACCAGAATATGTATCTGTAAATGAAAGCTGCTATTATGAATGCAAAGTAATATTTACAGCACACATCTGACAGTGGAAATACTGTTAAAGTCCAAGTGCTACAAGTCTACAAGTGTTAGAAAGTGTACAATTAAAATGTGACACAGTGAGATGAGGTATGTGTGCCAAGGGAAATCAAGACAAGTCTGCGTTTTTTACAGCTTCAGTCTATTATTGAAGAAAGGTCAAGCCAAAGAATAATGAGGAAAAGCATGCAATAAAAACGGATGATAAACCTACAGTGCTGAAATGGTGAGCCATGACGATGTCCACCAAGTTACTGGTCCATCCGGAAAGCTGCATACAAAAAAAGAACAAGTCAAACAAACTGAATGTGTTCTAATTTTTTATCCTTTGGTACCATAAAGTAATAATATTTGTGGAGGTCTTAACACAATACATTCTATTAAAAGATGATGGGCAAAAACATAAACGGCAGCTCAATTATTTATGTTGTCTGTGCAGTTTCCAGCTGTGGTTGAGCTGACCTTTGAGGCAGCCCAGTCGATCCATCCCTCGGCACAGGGGTCTACGTTGATGAGCACCAGCCCCTCCACCAGGCTGGGGTGGTTCAGCTGAGTGTAAAGACACAGGTGAGTGAGCAGATGAAGTCAACATGGCATTAATGCAAGCTACCATACAATTATAACACTGTTGTTATGTTGTTATTATTAAACCTTTATAAGTTGGCCTCTTGAGACTCATTTCAAGAGTTGTTGTAAAAAAGGTAAAGAAGAAAGTCTATGGCTGTTGATTTGATTAATACTTTAGTAGTTCAAGTTAAAAGAGTCCTGTTAATATTAAAATTCTAATTTGCGCCAGCTAATGTACATTTTCCAGTAGCAGAAAATGCAGAAATAAGCCAGCAGTGCATTTTCTTAAACATGAATCACAGAGTAAATTAAAGGGAGTGGTTTTGAAAATGCCTTAAGACAGATGGGACATTCATTCTCCATACAAAGATTGTGCTTTCAAGTAGATTCAAATGCAACACATCACCAAAGGATTTAAATCTATGAGGAATAAACACTATGAATCTAGCCGTTTTAAGAAATCTGTTATCTTCATATAACATAAGAAGAGCTATTGTAAGCCGTGGGTGAAAATCATTTACAGTTCAGTCCACCATCTTCTCTTTTTCATTATTCATCTGTTGGCACTTCTGCGCTCCTCTCTGTCGCTTCTTGTATCTTCTGCTCCACTGTGCAGTGTGCACGCTTATTTTCGGTGATAAGTATAGACATAAGTGAAAAGCTGCGTCCATCAGACACCGATTTCTTTCTTTTTATAATTAATGTACATTATCATCATTAGGGTGTGTGGTCCCTCTAATGTAATAGTGATGCGATCAAATACTAGCTTCATACTCACAGCAAAACGAGTGAGAACATAGGCTCCTGCTCCTACACCAATACCAATCACGCTGTTGACCCTGCAGACAGACACAGGAAGTTAGCCGAGCTCTGCAAATCAATACCTTATTTATGGACATAATGATTGCTAGCCATCACAGGGAGAGAGAAAGAGAGCGAGCCACTTACTTGAGCTGAGTCAACACTGAGGGCAACATTTCAGCAAGCTCGTCCATGGTGGGGTAACGGTACCTGAACAGAGACATATCCAAAATGATTGCGCGTACATACGGTCTGCCCATTTTTAACGTAACCAATATGTGTAATAAAGTCAAATTGCTGTGTTTCATTTACTTTGCTGCGGGATTCTGTGCCAAAAAATACACTTGCATAATAAATCAATTCTTGCACATGGAACTGCTTGTCATAAAAGTGTGTGCTGGTCCTCCAATGCCACAAGTCACATACAAGGCACATACCCAGTGGGGAAAGGGGGAGCACCCTCCTGTTGTCCGGGTGCGTCCACATGAACCACGGCGAAGTGCTGTGTGATCTCCTGCATGTCTTCATAGTTAAACAAGGTGTTGAAGCACGATTTGTCTAGAAAAATAAGTCACACGGAATATAAGAAATGTGGAGTGTGAAGTCTTAAAGCTAAAATAAAATGGCTGACTTACGGTTGAGGCCGATGTCATGGTAGGTGAGGATGACGGGTCTGTTGCCTTTCGGCACCCCTCTCATGGTAACATGGAGCACACCATGGGGTGTCTCAATGTCATGCTCCTGTAGGCACAAAAGCCCATTGCTACAATTAATTAATTAAACCAGAAATTATGTTGGTTTAAGTCCTCAGTCAATAGTAAAAAAAAAATCCTCTCCATGCTTATGTCTGTCATCAGTGGCATATTTTAATTTAAGTCAGAGCGCACAAACTCTAATAATCAAAAGAGTTTTCCATAATTGAATCATAGAACACAGCGAGTTGTCAGAAGGATAGCCCCTATATTTATTCATCTTAGTCAGGAAGTCAGTACTCCATTCTCACATATGTCCAACACTGTTAAGCAGGCAAAAACACAAATTATTCATTGCTTGAATAGCCTTTAAGGGTTAATAACTCAACATAAATTCAAAGTACACAGCAAATTATCAATATTTGCTTTTTATACAGATTATGCTGCAAATCATGTAATCACCAACACCTGATCCAGTGTCCACACACCCTTTGTGCCCTTGGGCAAACGAAAGACTGAAAGGACCCACTAAAAAAAGTTTCAAAATCTACTCAAAATCAATGAATGTTGAAGCAACAAAATCTTTCTTGCGTTTGGTTCATCACAAGGTTAGCATGACTTAATACAGTACTATTAGTAGTCTACATGAAGCAGGTGGACAGCCCATCAATGTGAGCCCAGGTAATAGAGAACAAATAGTAATAGGGAACAAAGTTCAAGCACCTGATGGACGGGGTTCATCACTGTTACGTAAGTGCTCAAATGTTAACTCCCAAGGACAGGCCTGCAGTTATTTCTTTCTGGAATTTGCAGTGGGTGTAGCAACATGGAATGAAAAGTACTCATCTCAACAGAAATAATTGCAGACGTTGCAGACACAAAATAGCTGCAAGTTTATCAATAAGCCTTAAACTGCACCAAAAATATGAAATATTTAAAAACATTAATTTGAGGGAGTTACTGCAGCCCTATACTTCACCCAGAGCCCTGAGGTCAGCTGACCAGCTCCTGCTGGCTGTGCTCAAAGCCAGGCTCAAGACCAGAGGTGACAGAGCCTTTTCTGAGGCAGCACCCAGACTATGGAACAGCCTCCCGCTGCCTGTAAGATCCTTTCAGTTTTTAATACAGTTTAAGACTAGACTGAAAACCCACCTCTTCTCCCTAGTATTTAATACTAGCTATACAGGATATGTTGGTGTTTTATTGTTCTTTTCCTATGTATCGTGTTATCGGTATATTTGTTTTTTGTTGACTTACGTGAAGCACTTGGTCAGCTGAAGTTGTTTTAAATGTGCTATATAAATACACTTGAATTGAAATGAATTGAAAATACTGTGCAGCGAAACATTACACAAAGCCACAATGTTATTACCACAAATTCAAACCTGAAATGAGCAAATCCTGCATTCATTCATTCATGCTGTGTGCAGGCCTCCAGCCCCTCAGAAGTCTTTTACAGAGAATGAAAACACACTACAGCCATGAGATGGTGGGGGGCAGAACAACCTGTTTAAGAGGGTGAAGAAAGGCTCAGGGACACTACCTAGAGATTTGTCACTTTTGGACAAGGACAGAGTCAAGGACGTTTGATTATGAACAAGTGAAAAAAACAAAACATTTCAGATAAGATGAGTGTACACTGCAGAACCAATGCAGTAAAAATCAGGAAATGAAATAGAGAAAAAAGAAGATATAAAAACAACCAAAAAAATCTGATAAGTAGCTGTCAGTAACTAGAGCATGAAAGCATAGAGTGAGGACATGGAACATGACACAAGGGTGTGTCTTAAAAGAGGAAGGGTACATAGCAATAATTTATCGTCCTCTCCTCTGCTCTTCTGCCTGCTGTGACCAAGCACAAACAAGGAGGGGTGCATCTGCTCGAGTGTGGCTCCTGTCGTGATTTGGCTCTGTATTGATCCAAGCATTCTCTTCTCACCATTCACCCTCTTCCACGTGTGTCTAGTTACACACATGTACAAAGATGTTTTTTACAGGAACAGGCGAGGCGGGTGGGGCAGGAGACAGTTGTACTGCAGAATTTTACAGCATCCCAACACTGGATGTACACTGCAGATGGCAATGAGACTCAATATTGCTCAAGTGTGTACTTGGATTTTGCCCCAGATTGAGTTGAGGAGAATGAAGAGTAAAGTGTCATGCTGTTCCCTGTCCCACCATTTCCCCCCTTGTTGTCCGCGCCCTGCCATGAGCTGCATCAATCACCTCCTAGAGCCTGACCAGGGGGCACAAACAGCCTGTCAATTGCCACTTATTCAGCAACACACATGGGACATTAAAGGGGCGACCATTCTCCACACAGCGCACATGAAACTAGCAATGAGCTGAAATGAAAATCAAGGTGTGGATTTGCTAAGGGAAAAAACGAAGAGAAGAAAGCTATTACTCTGTTTTTGTGTTTTGATTATGTGGACGTGAGTGAGTGACCTCGCAGTGCATCTAAAGGGTTACAAAAACAAGCAGCTATGCAAAAATGATAAAGTACAATGCACTATACTGCAAAGCTACTCAGTGCATTTTAAAACAACTCTAATCTGCAAAACTAACATGCATGCTTAAGATATATAAGCTTTTCTAGGAATACTACATTAAAAAAAAAAAAAAAAAAATCTTCTGTGGGAAAAATACTTCCAAGTCTATGCTGAAAGTGTTAACTGACAAAGCCTAGAAGACCCTACATGCCAGGCCAGCTCTTCCTTAATTGTTCCTTAAAAACACAGCACAACTGTCTCTCTAATGGGAAGTAGCCAGGTGTCTCAGCGCAAGACAAGGATGTCACTCACCACTCCATTCCCAGAGCATGCGAGCTGGTCCAAATCCAAAACAGCTGACATGTTTTTCCCACGCAACGGCAAATGACTGTTATGCTATGTGCAAGAAGGGTGTGCTGGGCAGCTTTGAAGGCTTCCAAAAGGAGGAGGAGGAGGAGAAGGAAGGTGGGGATAGGGGCAGGAGGGCAGGGTAAAGACAGAAGAGGATGGATAATCTGAATGGGAACCTGAAGAGACGGAGACGAGAGAGAGACAAGACGAAGGAGGAGAGTAGGAGGGGGTGGTGGCTGAAGGAGAGTGAGACTGCAGTTTGTGCTTTGGTAGTCTCAGTGCGTCCGTACATCAGCCACCGCCGCCTCTAATTGGATTGCAGAGGGTCAGGTGGGTAGTAGGAGGGGGTGGGGCTGAGGAAGAGGGAAAAGCAGGGGGAAGGGTAATGGGGTGCAGCAAGGATATTCAGGAAAGCGCAGTCGAGCTCACATCACAAGCTGACTTTGACAGCACGCCCTTAGCACTGCATCAGCAAAATGGCGGCTTGTATTTACTGTAGTGTCACCCAAACTGAAGGAGGATGGATTGTAAAGATCACAATACAGCTATTGTGTGTCATAGTAAATTGTAGCATAGCAGCTCATCAATGACCTTTTGATGCTAGCTTATGGTACATGTTTTAGCTCCGATGTGCACATTATTACTTTGGTTTTTAAATGATTGAGAAAACAACGATAAAACAGTTTGACCTCCATCTGTAGGTCATCCAAGACTTGTAGTTTATTGATCTACCACTCCTAGTATGCTTTGTCATCAGCCCAATGCAAGCAGAAAGCCTCAGCAGCCACAGCAGCCAATAGCATGCATAGAACTGCTCTGAGAAAGCAGGACTTACACACATGACGCCTCATTGGTCAGTTGTTGTGTGTTGTATGCTTAGCCGTCACCAGATGGTGCATGTTACATCAACTGAAGTATGAGCCCAATTTTGAGGGCTAATTTGTAATACGCGTACACCGCAAATGATGCTTAAAATGGGCAGAACACAGCTGTGTTGCGTGTTTTCAGTGACTGGTGATGACCTCAGAGAGTATTGTAAAGAGTTCCTTCTCTTAAAAAAATATTGGTGCATGGAGGTGTGCACTATAATGACTCATCAAGAGTCAGCAGAGCCCTTTGTTCTGGTGGTCACAGACTTAAGCCTTCGACATCTACACAAAAATGTGGGAATAAAGCCACTGATCCTTAGCCACTGGTGGGGGACTTACATTAAAGGATCAGACGATAAGCCCTGTCCTTTCAGAACTACACTCACAAGATTAAGCAGGGAATAGCAGTTTAACCAAAGTATAAAAATGTTAATATAACAAAATTATACAAAAAAGGTAAAAGCATTTTAAAAAGACAGGGTATGAGGCCTGCACTCTTACTAGTATAAAACAGGAGCTACAATCACTGAACCCGAGGTGCTGAGCCTGAACCTGCAGAGGACACATTCAAGTTTCTCATTCTCAGTATACAGAAAGGCCATATCTCATGTGAAAGCTCAGAACTTCCAGAATTCACTCTGATGCATAGGCTGCAGTGTAATACATGTAGAAATATTTATCATGAATAATGACTGAAAAGGCTCTGAGGAATAACCCTTAACCCTAACCCTAACTATTACTTAAATATCCTGAAAGAAGTTAGTACAAACATTATAAATGCCTTCATTAGGTGTTTGGTCTAGTGCCCTTGGGAATATTACAAATGAATGACAAAAATACATATTAGATTTGAACATGTTTACCTCATTTGGGTACACAGGCAGGTCATGCTTATTAACAAAAATTCCACTCACTCTCCCTTTAATAAATCAGGCTAGTGGTCACCAAATTGGCATGCACAAAGAGGCACGCTTACGGTGCCTTACTGCCCTCTGCTGACCATATTGAAACAGTGGGAAAACAAGAGCAACCTGTTCTCAACGGCATTACCAGGGGCCAGTTTTCTAAAATCCATGCAGGTCCCACACAAACAACCATTATTATGCAAACCACTGAAGAATATCAATTCCCAACTAGTGAAAATGCCACCACAAGGGAAGATTGATTTCAAAAGCCTGCATTACATCCACACAATATTTCTATATTTTTGGAACAAGTAACCAAGCTTCTTGTTTTGAAGGCTAGGATTCTTACCCTTTCACTAATGTTTACCCATGTCATAAACACTCCAGTTACATGAACTTATGTTTACTTATTATGTTTACACAAAATTTCCACAGCAGTCCGCAACCTTTTACCCAGTACTGAATGGCCCACAGCCCATTTATATGAATACCTAGCTCTGAAAATATGAATTCATGCCTTTCTGTGTCCAAGGATGCTGCAGTACCACACCCTATGTACTTTGACCCATTTTTTTTGTTCATAGTATACGTTGCATTTCTATGACCTAGCTCCCTGAATGTACCAGCAGAGGGCGCTAAATGAGCAAAGATATGAGGAGGAGAGAGCTGGATTTGTCCTCCAGCTGCGGGAATGTCACAACAGAGGCACAGATCACCTCCCCCACATCGATATATTAATGGACAATCTGCTGCCAAAGCTTAACATGGAAGTATGTCATCTGTGTACATGACCCACTGGCATATGGACTGTCAGAGAGGGGCCAGATACAATACCTAAGCATTTCATCAGACTACAGTCGACCAAGAGTCTGTACATGTACCTTCAAATTGTGTTTTAGCTTAATTCAATGATTCTATCACTTTTTTTTTGTAAAGTCATAGTGGCCATCTGGTTATGTGGTTGGACCAAAGGAGGGCAGTAGTGTAAAAAGAATGAATCACTTTGTGTTTTGGTGCAGACTGAACGTGACATGAAATAATTCATGAAAAAAAGAAAAATACATTCTTAAAATGTAAGCAGCTTAAAGAAGTGGCGTGCCGTCTGAAAGGGTGCCGGGGACAATGCAGAGGAACACATGCTGCAGCCAATGCTGTGAGCAGGGCGGCATGCTTACTCCCTCCTGCTGCCTGCAGAGGCTATATTTAGCTCTGGTGGGATGCTCTGAGTGACTGAAGAAAGTGAGACAGGGATGAAAGTGTTAACCCCTTTGTGCCCAGGACACTCAGGAAATATGGATAAGTGCAGGAAAAAGCCTTAAGGGAAACTAAAAAAAAAATGGAAAAATGTCAAATTTAAGCAATATAGCTGCTTCTTAATTCTTGCACAAATGGCAACTAACAGTCTGAAAATTAAGTTAATTAAGTAAGTTAATTAAGTTAATTAATTAAGTAATGTATTAGATTCCAACTGAATGCAAAAATAATTCTTCAGAAGGAAAGGGACTTTAGAGGGTTAACCATTCTGCCAAATATCAGCAGAGTTATTTTAGGTATTCTCTGGAGCGGGAGGTGCACAAAAAAGCTGAGCTAAAAAAAACAAAACAAAACTATAAAGCAGGTTTCTGTACAGGACAATGATCTTTGTGGTGTTTCAGACAGACACGCCACACACTAAATCGATGTTCAGTTCTACTACATAGACAATTCAGATCCGACCACATGACACACAGGGTGGAACAACTGTGCATCCCCAAATCGTTTCAATTGGATTTAAAAAACAAATGAGAAAAATGGCAGTGAACAGCCCTCAAAACTTTAGCAGAAGATGTGGTTTATATCAAAACAACGATGAACAGCATTTAGTACCAAGCAGGTGTGCTGTGATTAATAATAAAAGTCTTCTATTTAACATGAATGTGCCCTGTATTTTCAAATTGAGGTTGGACAAGTCAAAGCAAATACCTGGCAGTCAAAATCCTGGAAGTTGCGTCCATTCTGAAAGAAACAAAACATACAAATTAGGATTTTTTTTTTGGTTATAGGCTCCTAAACTACCTTTTAATGAATTGTTTTGTATTTAACTAATGTTATTGTCCCAACATAGGGCGCATGTGGCCAACTAATCCTGTTTTTACAGCTGAAATAATTCAACTAATGTTTTGATCCCAAGGCATTTGCACTTCTAGACAGAACGCTTATATATTAAGTTTGTGGGCATATGATGGTCAATACAGAATGGGTAGGAGTAAACTATGTGTTGCCATTAGCCACTTTAGATATTAGAGCCAATATTAGTGTCTGATGGACTATAGTCTGAGCAAATCTGACACTGTGATCCTACAGAAGCAGATACTCCAATTAAATATTAAAAACAGGCTGCAGATATTTCAGGGGATTGCCTCAAAAACCATGAACGGAGGGTAGAATCACAGCGAGTATTACCCAGTTAGACTTGTTATGAATGTATTTTTAAATGTCTGTGGTCAGAGAATAAATTAAAAATGGCAAAATTAATGAATTTATTAATGAAAAATATACTACTTTTAGCATTCATTGTTCCTGTGTTACAGTAAGGCAGGCTCCAATTTCCTGCTGGTAACCTCTACTGAAGGCTGATGTAATGGCTGGTCTGATCATTACAGTTGCCATGGTTACAGTGCTGCCGCAGCCAGGCCAGTTTGTTTTTACAGGCTTGGTGCATCACTAGATTAATTTACACTCACCAATGACTGCTGTGCCATCTCAACGCAATCTGATTTTGTTTTTACATACACTCAATCTGTTTTGACCTTCCAATGAGGACGCCACTAGAGGGAGTTAGAAGTACTGTCCTTCACCATGTTCTTTCCCCTCTGTTCCCTTGTACAGTTTGTCACATTTTCACTCAACACAAGGCTTAAGAACAATAGAGTTGATTTTCATTATTTTTTGTCTGATGGTGTATGTGATGTAAAGTACCCCCCGGTCTGTGAAAGATGCCTGAGGGAGGACAAAACACTCAAAGCCTGTTTTCTAATCAGCTGCTGAGATGGAGCGGGAGATGACGGAGTGGGAGAGCTTTGATCTGCCTGGGAGATTTTTCTCTCCGCTGCTTTTCCATGTCATTTGGAAACAGAGAGGAGCTTCCTTTGCTTTTGATCCAAGTTCAATACATCACCATATTTTTTTTAAATTATATGGATAGTTCTCCCCCATTTTCCCCATATCCCACACACAATTAAATAGTCTTTCTTTCAATCATCGGCCCTCTCAACCGCTGTTTTCTGAATTATTCACTGTGATCAGTGGGTTCTACCTTGTTCTATATACACTGCCTGGTCAAAAAAAAAAGTCGCCACCTGGATTTAACTAAGCAAATAGGTACGAGCCTCCTATTGGATAATTACTGCAGGTTCAGCAACAGTATGTGCTCAAAGAATGAGGCCAGCTGACTACCTGAATATACTGAATGACCAGGTTATTCCATCAATGGATTTTTTCTTCCCTGATGGCAAAGGCATATTCCAAGATGACAATGTCAGGATTCATCGGGCTCAAATTGTGAAAGAGTGGTTCAGGGAGCATGAGACATCATTTTCACACATGGATTGGCCACCACAGAGTCCAGACCTTAACCCCATTGAGAATCTTTGGGATGTGCTGGAGAAGGCTTTGCGCAGCGGTCAGACTCTACCATCAGCGGTCAGACTCTACCATCATCTTGGTGAAAAATTTATGCAACACTAGATGGAAATAAATCTTGTGACATTGCAGAAGCTCATCGAAACAATGCCACAGCGAATGCGTGCCGTAATCAAAGCTAAAGGCGGTCCAACGAAATATTAGAGTGTGTGACCTTTTTTTTGGTGGCGACTTTTTTTTTGGTCAGGCAGTGTATTACTCTATGCATTTGCCTGGAAACGTAACATGGATGATTCATTGAGCCTGTGTGTAGCATGCTTTTGCACTTGTCCTGGCCACCTAGAATATTCACCATCCATGTACAGCTGCCTGTTGCAGTTTACCTTATTGGTCAGCAGGGGTTTGATCTCAGTTAGCTGGACATCCTGAAGCTCATCCATATTTCTGTATGCTCGTTGTTGCCCACTGTCAAAAAGCAGAGAGCATTCATTACAACACAGAACACATATGTAGCAATCTCATGAAAACTGGAACCATAAGACACTTTGTGAAGTGATGTCACAATATATCATTTTAGAGTTCTAATTATTGTAATAAGAGATCCATGGACCAAACATCACGATTTTATGATTATTAACCATGACCAAACAACAGTAAAATTTGGAGTGCCTGGTTACGATTTGTCTAGTACTTGACCAGCTTTATGAAATCATTCATCTATGAAAATCATTCTGAAAAAAGAGACAAACAGACAGATGAAAAAAAACAAAACAAACAAACTTTACATTATGGTGTATTTTTCTGAGTTTATACTGAATTGAAATTACTTAATTTTGCTTCCCAAAATTGCCATGTCTATCACTTCTGATATTTGAAAAGTAGCTGGGTAGATATTGGGTATGCCCTCTCAGCATCCCACAGACCATCTTTGAACAGTTCGCTGTGAGACCTGTGTTCCTGGCTTAAGATCATTGGAGATTAGAGATATGTTATTTTGCCCGAACTGCTGCCAAAAAAGAATAAAGCTTTATTTGAAGACTTTAGTGCGGAGAGGGCACTGCGCAAAACATTGCAAGTTGGCATACATATCGTCCAAAAAATATTGGGAGCGCATATTGGCCATTGATTTTGCTGGGTTCTAATCAATCAATAACGGTCATGAAAAAGACATATTGGTCAATCACTAGTGGAGATCCCTCATGTGCTCAGCCCTCTGTATAAGCTCAGGCAGCCTGCGAAGAGATACAGGATTGCATTATGTAAAAGTAACAGGTACACAAAACTCTTTCATATGCCAGTCTATTAAACATAGGCTGAGTATGCAGGGTGATTTGAGCCTGAATTTAGTATGTATCATAATAGTATAGCAGCACACGGATAAAAGTACCATAATTTGTCCCACAATGGGAAAATGTTGTAACAGCTGCTGTTTACAAGAACAGGATCAGTGAAAAAAGAATGCCAAAAAGAATCAAAAAGGCAGGATAAAAATGGAAAAACACAACCCTCTCATATTGGCTGATCACAAGAACAGGTAAATGCAGCTTTCAATGGCAAGGTTTAATCTAAAACAGCCACATCATGCATAAAAATCAAATTATCCAAAATTTGAACTCCAACCACATGCTTCTATCACAGGATTGAGTTACAGACCATGCAGGTCAATTAAAAAGCCCAAAGCTGATCTTTGCAATCTGTAAATGATTTGATTAATTGCTCAAATAAAAAATATACTAAGTAGAAAAAGATTCAAATAGACACATAAAAACAAAAACACGCGCAACCACACATACACCAATTATGTCATAAAAAGTAATAAAGCAGTACAGTAAATAAAATATGCCTAACTTATAGTTGTTTCTGATGAAACCACCTCCTCATTAATATCATAAGCAAGTGCCCGCTGCACACATGCAGAAAGAAATGCTGAGGAGGCCATGTTTTAACAAATGCTCTCAAGCCCTCATTTCTTTTCCCCTTAAAGCCGGCAGTTTGTCCAAGTCTCCTCCCCTTCTCCCTGAAATAGGACCCAGAAGGCCTGTGCATGAGGTGAGAACAGGAAGTACTATTGTATTACCTGACTGGGCCTGGTTGACAAGGTCTCAAGTTGCATATAACAACAGCTCAGCCAGGCCAACGCCAACAATTGAACTGAGGCTAAGAAGGACACAACAGACAGACATATGGTAAAGGGAAAGTGCTACACACAAGGGGGAGTGGCTGCACCCTGGGCCAAAGCCGGGCCCATGAATAACCTTGGACGCTTTGACCTTCACAGCTTGTATGCAATGGTTGACAGGGCAACTATGCAGTATCTCTGAATTTACAGAAGATGCATTTGTGATGCAGAAAGCAGGTCAGAGGTCATTCAGCAGGGGCAACAGGCTGCACTTACATTCTAATTATCCGGGATTCAGATGGGTACAACTAAGCCCACTGCTCAAATGACATAAAAAAATCAAAAAGGAAAAAGAAAATTGAGTGTCGAAAGCTCTCAGTCGTCAGCTCGGGATTGAAAGCATGCCTGGCAAAATCCCTGCTGACAAATCCAGCTCAAGAGTGGATTTGAGAAATATTTAGACAAGTGAACAAGGAAATAGAAAAACAAATGTTGGATGTGCGTGAGCGGATTGATTACATTGGCCAGACCAGTCCAACACTTCCTGGAGTGACCATAGCAGTTTACCTTGTAACAGAGGTGTTAGGGGGACAGGGTCATGGGGAGCTTAAAGTTACTGACAAGCTGACTGGATTTCTCAACCCCACTGACCCTGATCCCCGGTTAATGCTCCAGGCAGGCACACATCTGTGTACAGCACACACACTCAATCTGCTCTGTGGGGGTTACTCTTGTCTCTCTCACAGTCAAAGACAAACAATGACATAAAAAGAGTTCCTAAAGGAATGCACTTAACCTGATGGAAAAAAACTGGGCCAAGATGTTATGTTATCATGACCACAAACTTCACAACCCCTTGCAGGGGGGCACATTATGCAAAAATTTACTTTTATGAGGTTTTATTCATGTTATGGTTTTGCTTAACATGATTGATTGATTCATGCATGTTTGAGTAATCGTGTGTTGTCCTTGTGACAGCTTTCACCCATCTCTGCCCACTTTTCTGTACTTCAGATTTTTTCATATAATTCAGACACATGGTCATTCATGTTGGGTTCAGAAATGTCACATTGCCATTTTTAAATCATGAAAACAAGTAAATAAAAATACCTGAATAAAACATGTGTCTTCTTTAAGAACCAAATGCTCATTTGTGAAACGCTAAAAGTCTGTAACCTAGATTTCCCAAGGCTAGTGCCAACCACTACGCAGGAAAAAAACAGCCAGTGACACCTAATTTAAGATTAAAGCTCATTTTAAACTTTTAAAATGTTCTCAGCCAAAATCAAAACCAGGTTGTTTTTAGACTATGTGTGGTGCCATAGTCACCTCTATTAATAAATGCCTAATAAATAATAACAACAGCACCTTTTCCTTCTCACTCTTCATTGCTGACTCTACAGCATGCACATGTGTTGCCATAGAGACCAAACCTGGTTGCCAATGTTTATTTAAAGCTGGGCTAACCCCACAGGATGTGTAGCGGTCTGGAAATTAGGGGAATTAACGAGTGTTAGAAATGAAAACTATAGCACCAATGACATCTTTAACCCTTTATGATCTCAGACTTCAATGGAAGTATAGCACAGTCCAAGCTTTGATTGAGTTGTTGGTGTACATTTTCTGTATAACAATGCATATGCATAACAACATCATTTTTCTGACTTTGACAACCAGAACACAGAAGCTTCCCATAGTCACAGATTAAAGCTTTTTAAAATGGTTAAGGAAAATATGCTTCCTCACAGTCATAACTGAGACAGAGACACTGAAGCAGCTCACAAGATGATATCACCAAAATAGCATCCATCACATAAATCAGATCACAATAGTGTTTTATCATATCACCCAGCCCTATGTACATTTGCACAGTAATGAGGTATAACCATTCATCTATTATTACACCTATATTATTATAGTAGCTGAGCATGATAGCTTATGCTTATGTGTTTATTTTAAAATAAAAAGTCAAAGGCATTTTATGTAGCTGTATGTATGATCACTCCAAAAAAGTCAAATACTGTTCTGTCTCATAGCGATATGCATTACATCATTCTAAAAAAAATAAATTGTTACAACTCTACCACAAAGCCATTGTTTAATATGTTACGTTCACATTCTAGAATGAGTACACAGCACATCTAGTAGGTTTTGTGTAAACAAACTGTCAGCAGCAGCAACAGGACTGACTGATGAATGAGGACTTTCAGCTTTCTGTTCTCACTCCATCTCCATCTCACCTTGACCATGATGCACAAACACTGCTGTAAGTGGCAATGACTTCCGCTTGTTCAATTAGTACGTTTTTAATCACCATCACCATGGCAATAGTGACCTCAGAAGGGCCTGTTATCATTCACACCGCAGCCATGATGCAAGTTTGACCTCTCTGGGAGCTCCTTACAAATGGATGTTGCCACACAACCTCATATTAACCTCACTGAGGTAGTGGTCTTATTCTGGCACTGTTTCTAATAAACTCGATGATGTAATGTCAACTATATAAGATGAAACATGCACACTGTTCTACTAAATTAATGTTACCCAGTGGAAAAATGAATAATTTTAATACGTTCATTACTTTATGCATGTCTACAAACAGTGTGATGCTTTGATTATGTAAAATTTGATTTCCTTCAAAAGGTCTTCATAGTCAGTATAAAAACAACTATTACACCTCCTTCTCTGCAACTTTTTGTAACCAGGCCAAGACTTGTGTTTATGGGGCACAATCTGCAAGAACGCCAATCCACACAGGAGTAGAGCTAATGGGCTGTGACAAGGCTCAGAACCAGATTATTGCTCTAACCCGGTATGTTTGGTAAGAGAATTATATGGAGGAAAATCCATTTGTATTTCCGCCTCTTGTCAGGTTAGAAAACAAAGTGGAAATAAGAGAATGTTATTCAATCTGGCACTGAATGAGCCCTGTGAGGACAACTTGGACCCATAGCACGGGACATCTCCTGCTGATAGTGTCAGCAATGTGTAAAACCCAGCACAGTCTATGGCACAGACACACACGCGGGAACGTTTCAATTGGGCTTAATTAACCGACAGCTGGCTCTCCTGAGGCTGCACCACATTCTGACTGCACACCTCACAATGTTCTCCTGATACGGCCAATAGAGCTGTATGGTAAAACAAAACTCTCTATTGCCAGTCTCTCCATCTTGGCCAATAGCATTACATGTTATTCTTTCACAAAAACACAACTACTGAGAATCAAAAATAGTTAGTGAAAATCACTGTGGCTCTAATAGTACTCATGGCATCATTACACTTGTAGCCATTTCACCAAGTTCATTGTTAGAACGAGATATAAGCACAACAGATTTTGCCCCATGATTATCAATTCAGTTACCCTGTTATTATCTTGAAATTACATTCAAACAAGTGGTCAGTTAGTTGTGAAAAACTACACGTTTATTGCTTTTACAGTTTTTTGATTACTTAATACTGATATTATCATTACGCTAAACCATTTAGCACAGCCTTAAATAAGGCACAAATAAAGAGAAACAAAGCAATAGCTCTTCAGCATTATTCTAACCGGGGCAATATAGATAAAAATGCATCTCCATATTATTTCCATATGTTCATACACAATATATCACTGTTTTTTTATTTTAATACGCGTTCAGCCCACGTTATATATATATACATATATATATCAATGTAAATTTGTGTCTGAAAACTTCCGAATGGGAGACAGTCATCAAAAATAATAAATAGTGCAAAAAAGCACAACAATATCCCACGTTTCTCTCTGTGTCTGGGCAGGTTTTCCCCAGGCCATTCCCAATCAAAATTGTAGCACTGAGTTGACAGAAAACATAATAAAGGCATTTTAAAGAGTTAATGAAAATTGTGCTAAACAGGACCACTAAGCATGCTTAGCTAAGCAAAGCTAGCACACTCAGTACAGCAGTTCCCTGTTTATCAATGTACAATGCATGTTTTGATGTTAAAAACATAGTTTGCTTGTTTTTTGCGTGCAGGACACATCTAACAGCCAAACTTGTATTAAATGAAAAAATATAAGGCTGAATTATCAACTATTCAGTTTTAAACTGTTTGAATATTAAATAGTGACATTTAAACTAAAACTAAACTCAAAAACTGATCATTCAAAAATATTCAAATCCTAAAAAATTGTCTTCGCAAAATAATCTATGGAAAACATGGACTAATTCCTCCACTGTGAACACTGAAAGCAAAGGCACGTTGTGTGTCTGCACACCAACAACATGGCACAGTCCCTTGCCACACAGGCACCTTCCATTACTTTCCAGGGTCTTTTAGAGAATTACATTACTCCTTGAGGGGCACTTTATCTGCTGACTGTCTTATGGGGTTTAAAAGAAGCACTGGGATTTTATTGATTTATAACAGTACATCTATTAGGGTCATCAGCATTAACCTCGTCTATGTAAAAGAAAACTCAGCCTTGTTTTCTCGTTACCCTGCCTCTTGTGCACCTGTGTCTGAATTGGCATGCTGAATTTGGTATGTCATCCAAATCTGATAAGAAAATTGTGTTTTAACATCATAGAAACACTGAGCATATTGTGTGAGCTTTAGCATATGCTCTCCTCCACAACATCACAATCATATTTGCTGTCAAAATATTTACTTAACACGTTAACCTATGGAATAATAATTCATGCATATCACACAGATAAGTACGATATTTATAGTCTAATTTGTGTGTACGGATGGAACAATTTAGTAAGTTGTTGGTCGTTTCCTTAATTATTGAGGGAAAAGAAAATCAACTATTTAAATGGCTGATAAAAAACTAGAAATATGGTTTACGATGCATCTCAAAGCAAGTATTGAATCACACTAACAAGGTCTACTACAACACAGGCTCTGTTTGTGAACATCAGCATTCTTTTGTCTTTAGTATAGGGGCCCTTCCCCCATGCATCGCAGATAATGACTTCCTATTATTCCATATTCTTACATCAATGTAGCACAAATACTGAAACTTGGACCAGCTGTGTTTCTAAAATGATACAATCTTGTTGCATGATTATTTATTAAACAGAATTAAATAGTCTAAAATAGGTGTGAACATTAGCGGATAGACATCTGCCTCAAAATACAGGCAATGGTCAGTGCCTCACATACGCAAGGCTGCTGATATAGTAGCCTTCCTTGACTGCAAAGTGATATTTCTGCACTTTTGTGGCAAATTTTTTAATACTCAAACATCAACTGGCAAAGGCACATTTCTGTTGGATTGACAAAATATTGCATGTATATTGTAATCGGGATACTCCAAAAATTTTTTAACCGTCTAGGGAATGGGAATTCTGGCACAAATAATCATGTGTCAATGACCTAAAACAAAAAAAAGTTAGAGTAGAAAACTGTAAAGAACCTGACCAAAACATAGGCCCCAAAAAGTAGGAATGCACCAATACAGATACTGGTAGTGGATTTTGGCGCCGATACAGGAAATTTTGCTAGATCAGTTATTGGTTTAGCCGACATCCTGGTTGTATTAAGAGTTCAGTAGTTATTTGCAAGATGGGGGGCAAGAGACAGATTTCTCTATTGATTACACTGTACTTGAAATATCCAAAAGGTAAATGCACAAGTGTTAAACCTGATCATTTTCTTAAGTGACTAGACCCAAGAACTCGCTATGTTAAAGCAAAAATCTGAAATACAAAAATCTGAACTTTACCTGCCCCCATTTGTATTAAATATTATTGGCCTATAGAATGTTGTGATATCATCTGAAACCCAGGAATTGGTTAATATCAGGTATCAGCAGATACTTAAAGCCAAAGAGGTGAAGAAGCTGGATCATGCATCCCTACAAAAAACCCTAAGATGGCTCAGCAACAGTCAGACCCTGCCCACTGTGAAGGTTTGAATCAATACTGCAGTTTCCTCACTCAAACCTGTCATCAGCTGATACAGTTATCTATGTGTCAGGCTGTCACACTCACGTTTGCATGCACATATTACTCAGACTTAGGGCTGGACAATTAATCAAATTAATTTGATTAATTCTGGCTTTTAATAATCGAGATTCTGAAAAATTGCAAAATCGTGAAATCGAGGATTATTATGACACAAGTTTTATCGCCCAGCCCTACTCAGACTATAATTTGTATCTAATTTTAGTCCTGTTTCTTCAATAAGCCAGTCAGACCACTCTTGTCCCAGTATACATGCTGGTCAAAAAGCTGAATAGGTGTGAATTGGGTGCGAAGAGAGGATTACAAGTCTCTAGTAAAAGGTCATAAGCATAACACAGCATAAAATAAGCATAAAGTTATTAAGCAGCTCACATCTGAAATGGATGTGTTATTCAAGAACAGTTGCAAAACACACACTTTTCGCGTTTTCAGTTGAAACTGTTAAATTATGTTTTTTTCCACACAGTGAATATTATTCTAAAGTCATGTTTCAGTCATATATTTACTATATGGGAGTTTCTAGAACTGCACTGTGCACGTGTGTGTGTACTGCCACACATAGCACATCAAAATGAGCCTGACATGTTTCAGTGGTCTGTCTCTAATGGACTAAGAAATAGCACTCTCTGCTCTTTCAAGGGTCACTCTCTGGAAGTTCTGGCAACATGTGGTCCCATGCCTCACCTCCTACTGATCTCGTGATGCAGAGAAGACCAGAGAAGACAAAGGGCAGAGGTCTACGGATGTGACTGTGGGTATTTTGTGTAAACAACCAATGCTAATAAGGCATTGTTAGAGTGGTGTCACACTCAAATGTTTCCCTTCAGTTAGTTAATCAGCTACTTTGATATATAAAAGATCATCAAGGTTCTGTAGAAAGGAAGACTGGAAGAAAATTGTGCATGCAGAAGCCATTTGTTATGAAAGTTGGGAGCTTCTTTAGAGCACCTGAGCTGTAACTCTAGGCTGGAAACAGATTGAATTACAAACACAACAGGGCTGTGTCTTGTAAAGATATTGCACTTTTACACACACAAATGCGGCTCACCTTTTAGTATCTACACCATAATAGTGGCACTAAAACTTAAAACACAAAGTTAAGTTGTGGCCCTATAAAGAAATAGAAACATTATCATCCCCAACTTCTAACGGCAGCCATGTTCTTCCCAAAAGAGCTGTCTGATTGTTTTACTGCTGAGTTGAGAGAAAATAGACTGCACAGACAGTGTAAGCACAGTTACTTAATTACTTTTCAATCTAGATTTAAGCCTTGTACGCAGAGCCACATCCACAATTACAGCTAGAAATCCTCATCAAGGAACATCACAGACATGTTCAGTCTGATGCCTTTATTTAATATTAGTATAAGTATTAGTCTTATTTAGTATTAGTTTTTAACTTAACGTTATAGAAAGATGACCAAAGGATTAGAGGACAAGAAAATACATTAAAAAGATGCTGTACCAGCGGGGTGAACTTAATAAACAATGTTTAACTCATTAGTTAATGCTATTACTTTTTGTGAGGAGGCTCCACGTGTTGCCTTGAGATGTTATTGCTAGAATGTTCCACAGCTAAGTTAAAAGTAAGAAAAATTGCCATTTTTCACGGTATTTTCAAGCAAAAACACCTGCAACAGAATAAACAGAATAAATGCAAGACAGACAAGTTTAATGCAATACTGAAGAACATTACAAGCAAAGTAACATCTTCATGGTAACAAGCAAATCACACCCCTCTCCCTACCACGGAAGTAATGCACCTTTAAGATTGGGATTTACCATTGTATTCATCAACTATAGAACGTAATCACAAGATAACAACACAACAACAAACCTACATTCCTAAATTGTGATCTCCCAAACAAATAAGTTATTTGTGTCAAAATACAAGCATACTGATAACAGCGCAAAGAACAATATCCAGGAGTGAGGTGTCAACAAATGGCTGGCTGCTGTTTGAGGTGTAAACTCCTTTCAGACCACAGACATAATGGGCATTAGACTTTGACCATTAATGTTAGGAACACAAAAAACTAAAAGACACTAGCTAGAAACACTTCCAAAGTTACTACTACTTAGATTTTGAGGAGGCAGATACTGCACAGTCCTGTTGAAAATCTAACAGTAGCTTCAGGGGTAAGAGGAACTACAGTGTGACCTTCCCATGTTCAGGTGACATTGTGCCTTCTATCATGTGGCGTAGTTGTTGTAGATAACCACCTGCAATTGTACAACTGTGACATACAATTCAAACACCGCAATTTGCACGCGGTTAGTAGCTAAAATGTAAATTATTGCTACAATATGTAGGGTAACGTAGCCTAGAAAACCTTCAGTTTAGTTCAGTTCATCAGATATTACACAGGAGTTGTTGATTTATTAAGCAACATAAACTAACAAGGTACAAGATTTTGTTAAGTGGTCATTCGGGATTAAGATCACATTGTGCACCACGTTTGGTTCACGATCGCTGGTTTGAAATGGTGTTAATCAAATAATTAGGGTTTACTGTTTCATTAGTAAGCCTGGTGTAACCGTTGTATAAAAGCGTCGTGACGGGCCTCGTAGTGGCAACAATCATGGCAACACAGGCTGAAGTTAGTGTTCAGTTTCGACTCTAACGTAACGCCATGTGGTTAATCAGATAGAAATAATAAGGTTTTAAAACATTTAAAACATATAAAAGGTGCAAATGAAAATCAAACAACGAACGGTGCCATTTCTCTGTTCCCTTTAGCCCGTTAACCGATACCATTGGCGTAGCACAGCCGTCGCGAAGCTCTGAAAATATTAGCGTTAAAGCAGAGTATTTGAGAAACGCGCAGCTTATTGTTTAAATGTTTAAAAAGACTCGAGACAACCAAATTGTTAACACACAAACAGGTTGAATCCAACGACCAGAGACAATCTCCGGTGGCATGGTTCACATTTCTATCTAAACGATAAAAGAACAGAGACAGATGCAATACGTTACCATTATACGTACCTTCCCAATACAAAATGTGTTCTCGTGCTTTCCAGTCAATTTATCTTCGGATTGCCGAAGCCAATTAACGCCAAAATGTGGATTGAAGTTTACTGTCCGCCGCTGCTGACTGCCTCTTCCTCTCCCGTCTTCCACTAGTGTATTTTCGATGCATTCACTCCGGGGCGGAACTACACGCTGCGTCGCAGGGAGCGCGGAGGAGCCAATAAGAGGAGACGCTACAGGCGGAAGAAGAGCTACAACGAAGACATCTCACTCTGATCAAAAAACAGGGGTCGAAAACGCGCACAAACAATTGACTGTATATATCACACAACCCCAACCTCAGTCATTATGAACATTAAACGTATATTGAAGGTATCGGAGATTTTAAATATTTTCCCATGTGGTCTTTTGCGACAAAACTGAAGAAACAAGGCTAGCCTCTGCATTGATCCCAGTAACTGTTAAGTGTACGGTGTTCCTTTACATATTGATATTAAATATATATAAATGAATTACAAAACGGAAATAGTTGGCTTGGTAATAGTTTATTTATGTACCAGCGATTTTGTCTTGCATTGTTCCCGACATTTCCCTGCTTCCCAGGCAGCTGCAGTACAGTAGAATACTAATCATGAGTTTCAGGCTAAAGAATCTTTACTGAGTTTAAGGATTTTGTGAGGACCTTTCTCCATGCAAACAATATATTTAGATTTTAATGGTTTTAATTGCTATTGTACGAGGGCCATTGCCATAGCTTGAAACCCATGAATATGGTATTTGGAATTCTAAGTGGATAAGGAGCAAATTAAGAAAAAACGTATTTATAGAAAGAAAAAAATGTACTACTGTACCTCCTGAAAAAGCATTAGATAAAAGGTGATAAGAGACAAGTTAATATACTTTAAGTGCTACAGATACATCAACATGGAGAGAAAACAAGGAAACCAAATTAAGCTAGTGCCTACATTTACAACATGAATTTACATGACAGGTCATTTACAATTACAGAACATTGTTAAAAGAAAACAAAAACAAATATGAAATTACTGTGAGGCATAACAGTTCACTCAGTTGTCTTCAGAATATAAAGCATGTAAAGCACTCTGCACCAAGAGACAGGACAATCTTAAAGCAGTAGCTCAGTCAAAGGCATTATGGTTCGTAGTTACAAAGCAACAACAGATGTCTGGTCTACTTGTAAAATTTTCACTCAAGCAAATATAAAATGAGGCCATTTTATCCTGATTTGAGATCAACTTCCTGTTTTCAGATATATTTATTTGAAATCGGCTCTAGCAACATCAGAATCCATCATGCAGAACCTTCGAAAAAATCTGAAATTGCTGACAAATCCAGTCTTGCACTCAAGCATGTGGTCCGTGCTGAATTTAGAGAGCAAAGGAGATGCGGCTGCAACGTGCCTGCTGAGTTGTCTGCTAGCGCCCTCATGTGGAGCTGTACAGGGATATCTGCTGCATCTTGCCTAACTGAGTCAACAGGCGTTTAATGCGATGTTTGAGTTGGGGCAGACGGGCAAGTGGCTCTGGGGGCTCTAGCTCACCAGTGTAGTCCAGCCAGCTCTCCAGCACTGAGAAGGACAAAAGACAAAAACAGTGTTATTCAGAAACATTTACAATAATACTGGCAATAGAATAAACCAAATTGGCAGCAAAAGCCAACTGTGTTAAAATGTCTGGCTTTGTAAGGTTATTAGGGTGTTACATATGCCCTGTGTGACAAGTAATATTAATTCTTGAGTGCTTAAAATGCTTGCACATAATATTTAAAGTAGGTAAAAATGCAAAAATATTGTGTAATATTAGACCATTAACATTTTAGTACATTGAAACAAATTCCATGGAAAAAGATGTGATCTTACCATCAAGTTCCCTTTCAATGAAGTCCATTCTGTAAGAAACCTGATCTTGGACAGCATCAATGTGATCAAGCAGGTTGAGTTGCCACTGCTGATGGTGCTGGCTATTATCCACTGCACACTTCTCTTCTTTTATCTCTTCTTGAGACCAGGGGTCACCAACCTACACATAATCACGGAAAGTTTTAAGAGCTTCAACAATGGGGAACCTACTAAAAAATCTATATTGTTCCTAAGCTAAAAAAAATCTAAAATTGTATTTCTGTATATTACATTTTTTCTCTTCTCAGTTTGGCATTTAAATAGCAGGGGTTTGCACACTTTTAGCCACTTTTAGCCAAGTCCAAATGTCCGGAGCAGACATTTGAGTTTACAATATACATTTTACAGAAGGGATCCCAGGTTCGGTTGCCTGGTTATTATGGGGGCCCTTCCTGAAAAGTTTCAGGAAATTGTGGTAAAGAGCCAAGTGGTCAGGATCTTTGGATTTTAAGCAATACTGTGGGTTTTCCGACTGAATAAGTGGAACTGAGGTGATGTTCACTTTTTTAATTTCAGCTTGGGATGAGAAAGTAAAATAAAATGAGTCGGGATACAGTGTGGAGGCCCAGGGAACCAGTTCAAATGGTCATGCAGATTTGAGTAACCCTGGCGTGTAGTGTACACCACCTCCAGAGCTGCAGTACGGAGATTTGAAAAATTATGTTGTCAATGGAAAGACTAAAGTGTGTTCCAAGCATGTACATCTGAGACATTACAAATGAATCATGATATTTATACATTTTGAAGTTCTTATCACCTTATTGCAAGTGGCTGGAGATTTGGGTTTGTCTGAATGAGGCAGAAGGCTTCCGTAACGCTGCTCCGGCTCCAGGAGCTCCTCAGTACTCCTCAGGTTGTTTTCTACTTCAGAGGCTTGTCTGGTTTCCACTACAAGTCTCTGCTCCACAGCGGGGTAGTAGGCTCTCGGTTTTTGGTAGCAGTGGTCACTGGTAATGTATGAGTCCTGAAAAGAGGGGAATGGGGAGGAGGAGCAGGATGAAGATGAGGTGTGCGCTGTGGCAGCACGACTCAACTTCTCCAGAGCGTTGGACATAAGGATCTCTCCTCGGCTCAGGTCCTCATCTGGAGTGGCCGGAGAGGGAGCCAAATCACTGCCTCGGCATGAATCAGAGTCTGTGTGAAAGCGGGCCCTCTCTGCCTGTTTCCAGGGCTGGCGCCACAGCTGCAGATCAGGGTGAGTGTTGTTCCTCCACAATCAAGACAAGTCATGTTAGTTAAATTAATAGTTCAAGCATACTTTAATGCTCTACAAAAAAGGCAATGATACTGACTGTAAAACACTCATTTTGAGTTGCAGTCCATTAAGGATCTCCACCACATGATGTACATCTCCCAGCAGTTGGTGGGTGCTAGTGATCTTTTTAGCATTCTGATGAGAGTAGTTCTCTTCCAGAAATGAAAGACCAAACATGTGACCATTGCTCAACCACTCACGTTCATACCAGTAACGCTGACTTTGTCTCTGACCTACCAAAAGAAATCAAATTAAATCTTCCATAAATATTGATACAGTTGCCAAGCGATTTAGTAACATATGAAAATCTAAATAATTGACCAGCATTTATGGAGAGCAAATGGCCTTGCACTCACCTGGAGGATCTCTACAAATGTAGCACGTGTATCTGTCTGGGACATTGTCTTCAAGTAAACCCATGCAGGTGCCATGCTGCCAGCACAGACACTCTTCACACTAACACAAAAAGTGTGTTACTTGGACACTGCTGGCTGACAAATCACCGTAATCAGAGAAGTCTGCCACCCACCTGGATCATGAAGTCATTCTCTTCCTCCACCTCACAGATGCAGCGTACAATCTCTTGGTCACTTGTGTCCACAGCTCCTGAGTCAATGCTCAGGGGTGGAGTTGTGACGTCCAAATCTCCAAAGTCATCATCGGTCCACCCACAACTATCAGTTGACCAGTCACTAAAACTATCCTCATCTATAATCAGGACAGAGTCAATGATTTATCCAAGATGTTTACATTACTGAAACAAATTAATTCTGTAACTTTAGAATCACGCAATTTAAAGCTAATGTGCTGATTATGTAAGCAAAGAAAAGCAGAGGATTCAATCCATCTACAGCACTGAAAAGAAATGTGATCCACACCAGGATCAAGATGGATTCAATCCAGTTGAAACAGAAAAGGGTAGGTAGGTAAAAAGAGAAAATGAGACATGACAACGACAAATGAGAGCACCCTCAGATACCCACCATCCTCCCGTATCTGCTCTGAGAAGTTCATTCCAGGCCTGCGGGACCAGGCCTCAGGGCTGTGAATGTGTGTGTGGGGGCTTTTGAGCAGCAAATTCAATTTGGCCTGACGACCCAATAAGTCAATATTCTCCTCACTACCCGTGTAGTCTGGTAATAAAAAGGGAAGGGAAGTAAGCAGACGCAGAACAAAATGTCAGTTTTATAGAATGTTTAGTAAAGAAGATACTGGCAGAAACGGCAAACAATGGCAATCAAATATGCTATGGGTGTCAAATTTATAGATTTATATTCAGTTATTATTGTAAATGGGTAAAACAACTGTTAAGTAGAAGTAAACTGTTTTGTGTGCAATTTCTCAAACATACTGGCCCCAGTTCAGTTAATGTGTTTTAATTTTATCAGTATTGTTTAAAATATATTGTAAGTGACATTGAAACAAAACAAGGGTTAGATGAATGGTAGTGAATAAAAATCTTGATCTGCATAATATGAATAGGTAGGAGCCAGCAGAAAGGTATGATATGCCCCCCACACAAAGTCACCAACACACCAGACACCAAGGAGTGAATGGAGTACTTTGTGATCACAGCCAAGGCCACAGTGTCACAGTCAAGGCACATGCAGGCAACAGAGAGCAGCAGAGACAAACTAAAGAGGTCCTTCTTACCAGACATGGCCTTCTTTTTCTTCTTCCTCTTTTTCAGTTTAATTCTAAGAAAATCTTTCTGTTTGGGTTTGTCCCTAAATTTGTCTTTAACTGTGCCTGTGAAACAGCATACAAAGAATTACGATATTGTGTACCAAATTATGTGCTTAAGTAATAGTACTGACCCATATCAAAGGCAGATTTGTCAACATCTTTGTCAAGCTGGAATCCATTTCTGTCTAGTTGGTTTTCCTTGCTCTTTTCCCTCAGCAGTGCCCTCTGGTGATGAGCTTGGGTATTGACTGAAGGTGGCGCAGATGTACGTCTGCCTCCTGTCTTGGGACCAGTCACCATTCCAACAGACTCTGGAGAAAGTGAAGAATACAACTTTAGTAATGTTTATGGGCAATGGGGTTGTCAGAATTTGTACAACAGAATAAACTAAATGATTGTACAAAATCAGTAAAGATGAAATGAACATGACATTGGTCTTTAACATATATGCATTTAACAGTAGAGATTCAAGGGGTGCCATGCAGCAAGTACTTTAACAGAGCATCCCATACCTTGCTGCTAACATTTGTTGTGCAACCTAAACTACATTAACACCTTTTTTCTTCTTACTTCAGAAGAGAGGAACTCACGCATTGTGGCAGAGATGGTGCGCCTTCTTTTGGGGCCATCGAAGACAGATGTCTGTTTCTCAGCAGCTCTGGTGTGGACACTTCTGACTGAGCCACGCTCCAACTCTGGAAGCTGCTCTTCACCATGATAATATTTCATGTGATAGTGCAGAAGCTTGGCCTTTCGAAATGACTTTGTGCAGCCAGGAGTGCTGCACTTAAAAGGGTTGTGGTCAAGGTTGATCGACAGGACGGGAGGCGGTTGGTTTTTTATAACTCGATACACTGAAAACAGATGATAAAAGAATCAAGGTAAGAATCCACAATGCTATTTTTGATTTCTTGCCTTCTAAAATAAATTTAACTTACAAGGCTCTCTGCTGAATCTGTTGGGATTATGGAAACCCTGCTTTCTGACTGCTAAAATATACATCCATGTGTTAGTTTAACATATACTTGGGTCACTTTAATAAAATACCAGCCACTTTAATAAAATACCACTTACGTTTAACAGGTTGAGGAGGTGGTACATCTACAGGGTGCTGACTGCCCTCTGACTGGCTTGCAGGCTTCTTTTCCACATCCCCATTGGTTTGTGTGGTCGTCATAGTAATAGAGCTTTGCTCTGTCAGTGCAGACATCTGATTAGAGTCTGTATATGGCTTTGAAAAGTCAGAGTATGGCTTTGTTCTTTGTTCAGTATGTCCCTCATCATTTCTAATTTCTCCACTGAAGTGACACATGTCGCTTTCCGCCTTGACTCCATTGGTCAGTCCTGTGTCTCTGTGCTTGTTATGGTCAGATACTTCATTTTGTCCATGGCAGGGAGAAGACTCCATTTCCCCATTTGTTTTCATCTCTCCGTGATCTTCGTCCTCACTGCTGTCCTCCTCCTGATCTGAAGTGCTGCGCCTGGCTTGCTTCATTTTTGGTCCTCCATTCTGGAGAGACCTCCTGTCCCGGCGGTTTGGGCCCCTCCTTGCCATCCTGTCTGCAGACCTGGGCCTCCCAACCCCTCTCTGTTGTTACAGAACGAAAATCATTATGGAACAACAAACCCTTTAAAAGTTTGTAAACAATTCTAAATTCTGTAATAGAAAGATTAGGATTCAACATAGAAAAAGAAAAGATAACCACTCAAATACATTTACATGATATCAGAGCCTGGTATAAAGATATTTATAATTGTATTTCACATTATTTGTTCATTTCATAGGAGGTTATGCTAGACACTAGGTATTTCTGATGAAGGAAAAAAATCTAAATTTTTACATGCATTTATAATATTTCCTTTACCACATATATTTTCTGTGCAAGTGCAAATATAATTTTACACTACAAAATTGCACTTTTTCCATCCTTTCTAAAAAGGAAAAAAACCCTGACATTTCTACTACAAATTCAAAATTCTTGCTCATTTTTTGTTATAAAGACTAAAGCTAATTACATTTAATCTAATGTCAGTTGTCTCCATTCCAGATGATGTAGTATTTTCAAAGGTCTATATAAATTGTTACATTCTTGACTATGTGCCATTATTTATGACTTACTTCTTTAATAAAAGGTTTCACGTGTATTCCCTTTACCGTCTGGACAACGCCGTCGTAGAATTTCACTGTGTAAGAACCTTTCAAATAAACAAAAAGGGCTAGTGAGTTTATCATTATTGCAAAGCTTATAATGTTGTAATTAAAATTTCAAACAAAAAATACAGGGGTCTACAGTGTTAATAAATACAAACTCATTAGGATAAGGCTCCTCACCATGTTTCAATACCCACCATCTTTGTTGACGGATGTAACCTTGGCAGGATAGAAACGGCAATCGGACCAGCTAGCAAGAACCTTATCATTTACATGAAACCCCTGGAAACAACATGCAGTGTTTACTTAGACATGTCCTTAAAGTCACAATTTGTAAGTTTATTTGATGACAGGTGTGAAACCTGCCCCCTCTCCAGCCCTCTCTATAGTGACTGTATCGCAGCAGAAATCGTACTGTGGGTTCTATGACAAAACCTGTGATTGCTAATAGTCACCCCCCACCATTATTAGGAAACAGTGATGAACGTATTCTCCAAGTAAAAAGCTGTAATGCATAGGCAACTTTTGCAGTCACAGAAATATGGGTGTGCTTATAGAATACATGTAAGAATTTTTTCTCAATTATGTAATTTTCATAATCCTTGGGTGTAGTAATTGCCATTAACTGATTAATCTGATTTGTTGAATAGCACAAATTAATTTAATCTATGTTTAATCTATATACAATTCATAGTATATAAGGAAAGAAACTACTTACAGGCATAGAAATGTCGTCATTCAGGCCCTGTCGCCTTAGCTGGACCCTCTCTACAGGACGCAAATAAGGGCTAGTCCAGTCAAACCACTCATCGTAACGATGGCTCCACTGGCGATAATGGATAAGCACTTTTTCATCTTCATAATCAATCTTTTCTATGTTTGCAGCATACCTATAAGAGGGGAACAAACATGTGAAAAATGCAAACAACCCAATACAGGATAAATACAGGGTCAAGTCACGTTATGCAAAGAAGACAAAAATGAAAAAGATGAAGACGAGCGAAAGAGGCCATGACTCACCAGTTTTTGAGGCTGTCTCTAGCCTCTAGTTGAGCCCCCACCTCAAATGTTATGCCTCTTCTGTTAGGGGGTGTCTTATTCATACTGGCCACATCAGTATGATTACTGCTTCCTGTTCACACACACATACAAAGACACATATGGTGGTCAACATGACTGTTCACTGCAGCCTTGTCTTAAGTGTGCTCTAAGGTAAGACAATAAAAAGATTAAAGTTACTTCTGCTGGAAAAATACATATATTGCAGCTGTACATAGTAAGAAATTACAGTGCTAGTTTTACATTTTTACAATTTTTATAAGGGGGAAAAAAATCATCCAATCATAACTAGAGCTTAGACTTGAGAAGATTCACCATGTGCGTTTAGACGACAAAAATTGAATAAAAGATTTAGTTAATGTGGTCACTGTACATTGTCTAAATGCAAGTAAACTACTAATAAAAAGAATAACATGTCCACGCAAAGGGGATAAGGACTTTAGTCAACACCATTTTATATTTTCACATTTGACCATGTTCTGAATTCCCTATTTTGAACATAATGGGTGAGCCATGCCTCAGATGGTGATGGAATGTGCAACCCATATGAAATAAAGAAACACAGCAGCTTATAGAGTAATAACAGTTTTAAATTGGCCAAGAATGGCAAGGTAAACGGCAGCTTTTGCTCTTGTAAGCAGCACCATTAATCATTTTTCTCCCTTAGTGTACTATAAAACACACACACACACACACACACACACAAGCTGGATATTGATGAGCAGTAGGTAGTTTGAATAACAGCGCCTCCTTTGTCCGACTTTCAGAGCTCATGAAGCTCGGGCACAAATTATGCCACCCGTGCGCTACTGATCTTTTTCGTATTCCGTTAACATTCTAAGACACACGTTTAGGATGCCATAAAAGCATCATCTTGCATTATGCTTGGAGAACATTCTTTGCCCATAAAAAAATACGCAATTTACGGATCTAATTAGGTCTTGACTAACCCGGATATGCCGCTACTCGGCCCACGTGTTCTTGGGCCAGCTTATTCACATGCAGACACAATGGGAGACAATGGTAACTGCAGCACTAAAATCCGCTATTTTGAAATTAATTAGGCAAACCAGTTAAAGACATGAAAACACGTTGTTGTTGTTTTTTTGTTTTTTGTTTTTTGAATCAAAAACGATTTATCTATCCAGGACGTTGACTTGATTCCAGACAACGGGAACACATTGGTGCAGATTTTTGCAACAGTAAAAATGTAGTAAATGTGATCATGGACGTGTTGCTCACTGGAAAACGAGCATGCTAATGTGATATCATTACATTGTAATAGCCAATTTTTCGTTAATGTTCGGAATTTTCTTAAAATAAATAATTCTTGTTCCAGTATATTCGGCAATTGTAGTTATTAAAAAAAACTGTGTATGCTGCGCATTATCGACATTGTGAATTTATCCGTAGTACGGTTTGTTATTTCCACAACCTCACACATTGTCCGGTGTTTTGTAACTCGTAGGCGTAGCGCGACATAAACTGTTCTGACGTAAGCAGCATACATGTTGATGATTGGTGTAGAAGTGTTTTTGTGGGCGGGCTACCTGCTGTTTATTGGCTTTCACAGCTGTCACTCTCAAGGCTCAGTTCGCGGCCTCGCGGAGGGCCTAGTTCCTCAGACTTTTCCTACTGAGAACGCGGAGAACGTGCGGCGTGGAAATAAAGAGAACAACTTCCAAGTCCGAAATTATAAGATATTTCACAAATTCTAGACCAGAGCAAACGATGAGCTCTGACAAATAATCGCATTTACACAAAATACGTCTACATACGATCACAGCCAAGCGTGAACTACTTCGTCACGTTTGTTTTCAACTCATAAAGCCTACATGCTGCATCAAACGGCCCTAATTCACGACGCTGTTAAAATTCGTAGCGTTAACGACAAGGTGGAAGACTGCTCCCAATTCCTACCTTGTCTCCAGTTGCTCTGTGTCGGGTTAAATCCAATATGTGCAAGGTAATTCTCTTTAAAAGCCCAGATGCCGCTTCTTCTGTCTGCGTCTGCTCCAGATCACGCAGTTGAATTTCTCCCCACTGTGAGCTCCACACACCGGCGCGGGCTGAGAGACTAAATCTGCGCATGCGCATATCTCTAGCCAATGCAACTTGCAAGACAGTAAAAAAAAAAAAAAAAAGTCAAACGTCAATTATAATATGTAGACTAATACACGGACAAACTACTAAAACGATGCATTATACAACATAAGAAAAGCCTTGAGAGTTGAGGCTTAAGAAACAGAATAGCTTGATAAATATTATGGGTACTTTTCAAAGTTAACATGGAAGGTGGTTAACATCCTACTAAAATGGGTCTTTTGTGTATTTATTTTTAATATCACAAACCTGCAGTAGTATCACGATGTCTCCAATAGATGTCGCCATTCACTTTTAAGTCTTAGTATGCTCGTTCCACAATTTGTAACATGAAAAATACTTTCAAGATTTTCAAGTACACTAAAATAGAATAACACAAAGGCAGAAAAATGTCTCTGGCAAGATTCATTATTTACTCACTGCATTAGTGTAGTAGGGTAGTGTATTGTTGATAGACTTGAGTACTTTTCATTTAACAAACGTAATAAAATAATTCATAGGTCAAAATACAGCCAAAGATACAATTAAACAAATCTTTATTTATGACCAGTCATCCAATATTTTAACAAGTTATACACACATATTCGCACACATGACAAGTGGTTTGAATCAGTCCTAGGCTGAAAGGTGAGGGTTTACAGCAGACAAAAAAACAAAAAAAAAAACAAAACTTTAATCATTGCTTATTAGGGCAAACCACTCTTTAACATTAGAATACACTTTAAGAGGTAATACTATTTACAAGCTCAACATATTTACACATCCAAAGCCTGAGTGATGAGACATGTAAGGGGTATACCATTACTAGTGCTCCATTTGTGATACACAAATTTGATCTGTATGCAAGGGCAAAGCCAGGTCCTGGACACCTGAATCACAGTAAAAAATGCAGCATTTCATTTGGAAACTATGAAGATTGTTAAGACTCTCTGAGATTTGCTTAAGCCAATAAAGGTATTTTCTTCAACATCTTTACATCATCTTAAATTTGGCACTTAGAAATGTCAGCTTCGGTCATCATAACTGCTTTCTTTGTCTTCTTGGTAAATAAAGTATAAAAGGTCAGGCTATCAACAGGGCAACTGAAAACATCACAGGCAAGCAATTATTAAGACACAATTATTCTGACTCTTCTTCTTTTAATATTTCAATTCTCTATACATATTAATAAGAAAATGAATAACTCGCACACATAACACACTTAATAATCAGCATTGCTGTTACACATTGTCTCATATTGTCCTGTGCAAAGTTAAGAAGTAAATACTGTAAGAATGTTCACTTAAACTACTGCCTCAAGCCGTTGGTAGAAAGTGACAGGACATTTGTTTTTTTTACATGGAGCAATTAGAAAAAATCACTTCTAGCACAGTTATTTTTTATATGCCCCAAAGACAATGTTATCCAGTTCAAAATGTAGTTGTTGATGAAAATGCTTTCCAGTGTGTTCTGAAGGACAGTGCTTACATTATGTGTCATCACAGATTCAAATGTATCATTATGTATATCAGATGCAGGTACAGCAACAGCAGATTTATTTATTTTTTCTCTACACCACTCCTTCGATGAAGCTAGTGTCCAGATGAACAATGAGCATTCTCAAGAAAGCCATCTCTTTGCGTGTGTTTTCGAAGATGATCCGAGGGTCGTCAGACTGGCATCGTAGGCAGTTGGGGGCCATGACCATAGCCAAGTTGTTCACATCCATTTTAGTGACAGCAACATTTGTTGGCTGTGCAAAAACCTACACAGAACAAAAAAAAAATCAATGTGAGTGTAGTGGTCGCTATATTTTACTCACTGATGAGAGAGCACAAAAGAAGGTCATAAAAGAACATAAAAATATTCAATAAGAGACAAAAAAAGTGGGGTAACAATACCTACAGCACACTCTGCAAACGCATTTAAACTCCAGCACAATTTCAATATGGATATGTTGTCCAATTTAAGAGTTTAAATACCCTTCTTTAAATTGTTATTGGAGAAAAAAATAACTATTTACATATAAATACATAATACATAATCTAAAATTATAATTAAAAAAACATAACATTACCTGAAGGAAGTGGATAAAGTAACAGAGGACAAGTCTGTTGAGCTCAGGCAAAGACTGGACTACAGCAATGGCAGCTACTGGGTCATCACAGTTACTGATGCACTGCTTGTAAAAGTCCATTGGGATGAGTGGCTCCTCCAGCTCACGATACCATAGCTTCATTAGTGAGGCTAGGTCAAAAGGAAAAATCAATAGTCACAAAACAGACAAAAAACAATAAAAGGCAATAAAATGTATTCCATTCTCACCAGGTACATTAGGGTCAGAAAGATTCTCTGGAATCCTCCACTGATCCACCTGAAGCTTCAGTGCATTCACCTCATCAATGTCTCCTGGCACTCTGTTGATGACACACATCAAGTCAGTTACTCACAGCAACCACTAGAGGGACCTATGCTCCCATGTTTATCTCTTTAGGGGAGGTCATAACACACCCAGTTAAACAATATTTGAATGTTACCTCATGGCTAAATGTACAAGCCTTTGTATTTGCATGATAGAATGTGAAAGGAAACACAACAATATATAGCATGTGGAAAGTACCAAAGTTATTTAGGAGAAAAAAAAAAAAATATATATATA